>JAWWEQ010039491.1:0-18874 GCA_035583055.1 Torymus tubicola
TTTTACTAATTCAATAGTGGAAAACTTGTCCACTATGAAAATTAGTGGAATTTTTACTATTTCAACTTTAGAGAGCAGAAATTATGAAAATGTGTTTTTTTTTTTGTTAACCTTATTTAAATAGATTAACGATCAAGATTTACATTATCGCGAGTTATTTAAAAACAATATACTTTTATCTTTTTAAAATTACGTATATTTTTATACAGTTAAAAATGTAATCTTTATATCAGGTAAAAATATTCTATTTTTTCAAAATTTCATTCAAAACATAACGTGCTTTAACAATTATTTTACTCTTTCATATATGTTACCATATTGATGGTATACATAAACGAAAAACTTGAAAATAAGCTCACGGTTAAGATTTCGACTTTTGCTTCACACTCTTATTAACAAATCAATATGATGTATGTATCTATATTTTATAGTAATAAAAACAAAATTAAATTTAGATACATCCCTATTCCCTCAGAGACGAAGCTTACAGAATCCCACTCAATCCTTCATCTCTGAATACACAAATTCCAGGAACCCTGCACAGTAAATTTAAATCATCTGCGCCAGTCTCGAACATAAGATGTTATATTCAGTTAAATTTGCGCAAACTTTCAAATAAAGCTCCAAAAGAAAATTCTACTTCCAAATTTATCCAACTTGAAAATCCAACAAATCGTTAAAATTACGCTATCCTATTAACATCTCGTGAACTCGTCAAAGCTTCTCTCGCTCTCTCTCTCTCTCTCTCTCTCTCTCTCTCTCTCTAAACGAACCGCGCTCGCACCACGAAAATACATCGTTCCCGATACTATATATTACAAGCCACGTATAGGTACATATATAACTACTACTGAAACAAATCTATATACCTCGCTCGTTCACAAAACAGTCGACTATACGCGACGTTCTCGTCATCTCGCAAACGAGCCGCAAGTAAACCCCTCTCTCTCTCTCTCTCTCTCTCTTACTCGGCAGTCACATACATTCGAGACACTTCTCACCCGCGGCTTATTTTAAACCTTAAAACTGTCACATCTCACGTCGACGTATATATATATATATACTTATATATATATATATATATACATACACACATACGCGCATGCACGCGTTTTAGAAATGCGTATATACATCAGGATTTGAAAAATTCGCAGTATATATACGGCGTGATGCGATGCCTCATTGTACTGGCCATTGGGGCTGGTACCTTGGCAAGTTTGTCATTGGATTTACCAGTATGCTGATATTGTATCACTATTTATGCAAAAAGTAAGGTTAATCTCTTTTTCTTTTTTTAGACGCGACGATGTATAGGTTAGATATGGTTTTGAGAGTCGCGTAATGATATTATACATTCGTATAATTATTCGTATATAAGATGGATAACATATATTTATGTTTATTGGGGCTTTCAGGAAATCCGTGTGCATGTGTCCTGTGAAACAACGTCAGCTGCTGCGGGCGCGAAACGGCAAGTGAGTTTTGTTGGCCTTATATGATTCTCTTGGTTAAAATTTCGGAATGATCTTGTTGAGGTTCGGATATATAGAAGATTATCGTGTATAATGAGTATATTCGTTAAGCTTCTTGAATTATAGTAGAAAAATAATAATAAATGGAGATTTTGAGCGCGAAAATAATCATAGATTTGATAAAATAGTGTTGAAAATAAGGTTTTTAGCGTTAAGAATAGAAATATTGTTTCTCTCAGACAATCGGCATTTCTTTAAAGAATATCGTTTATAAGAAAAAAAAACGTAATTATTTCGTAGACCATGCAATATGTAGGATTAAAAAAAAATTCGATTAACTTGCTTTTCTTATACGTGAGCAGAATGCGGAAACGAATGCAGTACAGCTGCGGGTGTCCCCGAAAAACCTCGTAAGTAATTTTTTATGTTTACGTTGTCGTAGTTAACATTTACGGTTTCTTACGAATAGTTTTTACGTTACGAATACTTATAGTTTTCACCTCAGCATCTAATATCGCTCTGAATAATAGAAATAAGTCTACTTTCATTGTACTGTAATTAATCATGAATGAAGAACATTTCCATTATTATATTTACTCGAAAAGACAAATACACCGCACAACAGATTTTTCGTATTTTTTATCGTACCCAATATCAAAAAAATTTATATATAAAAAAGAAATTAATTCAATTGTCGACATTTCGCTATGTCACTTCAGACAACAGCAATTGCAGCAGCAGTCCAGTTCAGCCGGCTCCGAATGCGCCTAGGAGACCGCCTAGTTACACCAAGTGGCGCGACCTCGTCAAGGAGAGACTTGAAAAAATTGTGGATAATATCGAGAAGGTTAGTTAATCGGTTGATTGGTGCCAAGGAAGGGAGAGAAGAAAGAGAGAGGAAACGTATACAATTTTTTGATGGAAATTTTCTCACTAATTTGTAGTCATTATATGGTTTATCAGAAAAATACGCTGCTTCGTTTAGATATAAATTATTATTATACATATTATGCTGTGAAGCATTGTGTCAAAAATCTGTTTCTTAAAAATGATACTTATTACATTCTTGCGCAGAGTATTCATTCAAATTATCCTGGCAAATAAATTTTATTAAACTTATAGTCATGACTCTCGAAAAATCACTATTTCTCATATACACATCTCCTTTTTTAAAAGACTTACAAAACAAGAAAAATTCGTTCCTAATTTTCTATCCAATACCAGAGTTTTAGTTTGTGCAGCTTATATTTCCATCAGCATGAGAAGCAGTCTTTCCACGATGTCCCATCCAAATGGGATATGATTTAAATTCGACCAACCTTATCACATTTTATTTTCAAGCTAAACCATTTTTCTACAATAACGAATAAAAAACGCTTTACAAACATCGCAGGCTATCTGGAGCGAATTGGACCACCCGGAAGAACGTCAACGTCGGCTGAGCCGATGCAGACGTCGATGTCGTCACCAACCTCGTTTAAGTCGCTCGTCCTCAGCATCATCCGAGCACTGCAAGAGGATTGAAGACCTTGAGGCTGATTTTTACAGGGCGCTGCGCGAATTCGATCGCCTCGAGCAGTCGATGGTTTGTGCATTATTATGCTATTTACTTTTTGGCTACAATATATAATTATACTAAAATCGTTTTAGCTCCCACAAGCCACGAGTAGAAAACACTGCAAACGCGATAATAGACACAATTTCGATTTCGAAAGTTACTACGAGAACACGGATATCATATCGTCGACGATGTACCCGGTCGAACTTGACAACTTGGTCGATCCAAGCGATAGAAGACGTTGTAAAAAACACGTAATAAATATAATGTTTTCCTTTATTTATCGATGATTTTTTGGAATGATAGCAATAAAAAAAAGAAAATTTATACTTTTTTACAACAGGTCAGAATGGGCGACAAGCGACGTACGGATAGGTGATCGATTTATCCTGATAATCGAAAGATAACAGTCACGAGCAAAACATCTCGGCAACAAATTGCATCTGAATAAAGCGATTATGTCACGACACGCGCGCGTAGTCCGTCAGATATGCTATTTTTGTGTAGAAATATTGCTTTTTTTTAATATAATGTACACGTATTTTGTAAGATGTTTAATTATTGTTTAAAATGTTTTTGAAACAATAAAACAAATTGTCATTTTTATTGAAGCAAAAGGAATTTATTTTACTTGTGATTTGTAGCGTTAAAATTTCTCATTGGTTATTATAAGTAGTTTACATATACATATTTAAAATATTTAAGGTATATGGATTCAATTGGGACTTTTATTGAATGCCGTTAAAATACATTGAAGTTATTCGTCTTGAATATTAAATAATATAGAAAAATTATTTTAATTACTTTTAAAATTTCAAATATAGTCTGAAGCAAGTAAGCATCCGTACAAATGCAAAATGTAACGAATATCTCTATTTATAAATATACTTAAGCCCACATCAATAAATATGAAATTAAAAATCTTCCGCTCCTTATTAACATTTGTTTTGTGCTACTCATCAATTTACCTAATCCTAAAAAATAAACTTCATTTCGAGCAAATATATGTGTCCAATCCATTTATATTACCTCGAAATACAAATACAACAGTGTATGTCGCTTCTTCACTATCCACATACCCACACCTACACGACACTTGTAAAAGACATAACTCTCAACCGCTCTGACGACGTCGCGCCCGAAATAAACGGGCGTTAACGAGGGCTCGTGGGTCAATTAATACGCGTCGACGGGACACGACACCTGTCAGTCGCGCCTGCACGTATGGCTATATATTATTACCAAAGGAAGACCGATGATGTACGACACTGAGGTTTCGAAAATAATAATTGTCGAAAAAGATACGCTACTGTATGGTGGTGTGGGTTATTTCGGGTTCAATGGTCGCTGAGAAATGGGAGGATATGCCGAGGTTGATATGATAAAGTGAGCTGGGAAAGTTGTTGTGTAACTTGCGGGTCACGTGAAATAGTAACGAAAGTTTTTTAGTTTCAGTTGATATTGGAGAAAAATTGATAAAAGCTATTGTTGTACAACTTCTGCCCGAAGCTTGACGTACGATGAACCAATCTTTTGGAGCAGTTGCGTTTTGATGCTATATGAATGTATGATGATATGATGTATTATTATGTATGTTAATTGTTTAATAAATATATATATATATATATATATATATCATATTAATTTAATAGCCCTTTTATCATTGGTTTAGAGAACTATGTGATCATCTGGCAAATTAATTGAGTTACCTTGTTTAAGATGACATTAAAATGTTAAATTTTGATTATTCAAATGTCCTCTGCTGTATAATGATTACGGATTTTTGTAAGTTATTGTACTTTACTCTGTTTAGTAAATATTAATAAAAATAATATGTTTTCAATTAGAATGGAAGAACCCCATTTGGTGCTGAAATATCTCACTATAACGTAATCCATCTTAACTTTCCAAAATATATATGAAGGTTATTTAACCTTTAGACTGCCGGCCTGGCGCATATATGTGCCAGCTATGACCTTTAATACACCTCTGCACTTAACTCACCTTTGTATACATAAATTATACCTTAAAAAAATATCATTTTTTCAGGTAAAATTGCCGGCAGTCTAAAGGTTAAGAAACACTGTTTATAGGGAGAAATGAATTATATTATTGGATGTGGGCTTTGTCGCACTAATATATTTGACAAAATCAAGGTTGGTGAAAATAGAAACATTCATGTTTTTTTATTTAATTGGAAAAAGAAAGAATATATATCACGTATTTGTTCGTAAATGCGATGTGCGACAAGAGGCATGAATGAATAACTTTTTCACCATACTCTGCCCGAAAGTAGCAATTTCTCTCCCGGCACCGAATTGGAAAAGTGATATTTTCGGCCCGGGTATGATGAAAAATATGATACGCACCACGGGAGGAAATTTGGAAACCCTACAGCTCGTGTTTGCCAAAATTTAAATTTACACGAGCTGTGGACTTTCCAAGTTTTTTCCTCCCTAGATGCGTAATATACTATTGCAAATGGTATCTCTCGTCGTCGTTGTCGAATGGAGTTGCAAATTGCTTAGTTAGATATTAACTGAAGTTACAATAATATTGCAAGAAACATGCTTCAATTGCATTATACCGTAAAAGAAACTTTGATAAATGGGACTGGAATTCTATCAATTAAGAATTCCACAATTACTAGAAAACTAATTATATAAAAGGGTGCCTCAAAATGAGAATCACTAAGAAACTTTAGAAATCTAATAGAGCCAAATTTTCAATAAAATTAGCATTAATCCTAATCATTTATGTAATCTTGTAGATGAAAAACGAAGATTTTGTTATTGTGAACATCTAACCGAGGTTAATAATAAACGTTACATATATCAATACTTTCTTGATTTTGACTTTTGATTACATATTGAACTTTTGCGCATAATCATTATTTGCCCTTGTACGATTTTATTTACGTATACATATTTACTTATGTGTAAATTTCACAATAATATAAAATAATTTCTTCTCATTTGAGCATGTAAGTAAATTAAAATGCACAGTAAATCATCAAAGGTTTGAAAATAATACACTGAATATCAAAATATCGAATGACTTATTAAGTATATTTATTTTTCCGGCTTGGCGTACATATATATAAATAATGTTCGATTAAACTGAAATAAAATCAGTCATTTAAAATTCGCGCCTCAGACGTACTTTCCAGTGTTTTGCTTGATGAAGTCAACGAACGAATAGACATTCGTGTAAACATCAGGATGTCCTTTGCCGCATTCGACGACGTATGAAGCGATGCCTACAAGCTCGCCGTTAGCAGCCAAGGGGCCACCGCTGTCACCCTGAAAGTTAGAAAATTTTATGTTTAGATATACGAGTAGGTAGGCGTCTGTATTTCGAACTGATAATTTTTTTTTTTTTTTAGAAAATATATATGTATAGTTTATATATTTAATAAATCAATCGATAAAAACTTAACAAAACTCAGTTTGAAATAAATTTTAACTATATTATCGCGGTTATCTTTCTCTAGCAAAATAATACGTTTTCGAGGTAGTTTTGTATATATTCTCCCCCATATGTTTCTATAGAGAAAATATTTTAGACGAATGTA
Source organism: Torymus tubicola (assembly GCA_035583055.1). NCBI lineage: Eukaryota > Metazoa > Arthropoda > Insecta > Hymenoptera > Torymidae > Torymus > Torymus tubicola. Next base: position 6,605 of record JAWWEQ010039491.1, read on the forward strand.
TTCCATCATACAAAAACGGTTGCATTCCGGTAAAAATACAATTATGTATATAATGTGTTTTTACCGGATACAATAATGTGTATATAGTGCAAAATCTTTGTTATCTTATGGCTCGCGGCTTCCTAAACTTTGCTGATTCCTTCATTTAATTATAATTATTGAAATCTTGCTTTTACAACGATTAAAAATTCTCTAACACATTAGTAACATATTGAAAAAGAACCTCATTAAATATATACACTTACGGAACAAACACCAACACCACGTCGCTGAATAGCGCAGATCTGGGTGCTCTTGAGGGTGAACGGTAATTGATACTGACACTGGCTACTAGCCATTAACCTCATCTTAGCCTTCTGCAACTGTAGTGGTGTCTGAGATCCGCGGCTGGTGTTACCCCAGCCAGTCACCACTGCATTCGCGCCGCTCTGTACGTTGCGCGTTGGCAGTCTGATCGGTTTTTGCACGTCGTCGAATATCAGGGGTTCCGAGAGCTGATAAGTGAGATGTGCTTGTTATAAAGTATATTGGTTTTTTTTTTGTTGCACGAATAAAATTTGCAGGAAATCTCTCTTTCAAGTTTCTTAGAATTATTTACGTTCTCATATAACTAATACATTTTTTTTAATTAAGAAAACATTAATCTTAGAATGTATATTTTAAAAAATTTTTGGTATCAGTTAACTAAATCTCTAACTTTTCATATTTATACTTTTTTTGTAAGTTTTTATAACTAACAATTAAAGAACCAAAATGAATTATTATTAAAATTAACCAAAATTAATTATTATTAAAATTATAATGAATTCTTCTGACAATAAATATTTTTTAGACCAATTGTAATAAAAACAAACTGTCAAAATAAAATCACGCCCGACTCTTAATGAATTAATCCCACAACCACCACACCACCATTAAACTCAACTATACTCACCGTAACAATAGCAATATCATTCAGATACGAGTTACTCGCTCCTTTGTACCCAGGATGAATGGCGACCTTTTTAACAGCACGCACACTACCACCATGGCCATCCGATCGACTCGTACCTGTATATATTTTGACGTAGCGTAAAAGATCAGGCGAGCGTTTATCGTCAACGCAATGAGCTGCTGTAACTATATGAGATTCGTCGACGATCGAACCACCACAGAAATGCATCGGTCGTGGTACACCATATGTCCAACGCATCGAAATCTGATATGGGAACTCGCGCACGTCAGCACCCTCACCCCCAAATATACGCTGGCCGCCGCCTGTACCTGATGCCTCGTTGCTGACGTCGTCGTCGACTGTTACGTTGGTAGACACCGGGCTGGAGATAACGCCTGGTAGAAGGGTTTTGATGGGTTAGTTGTTGTTGTTTTTTTTTATCATTTTGTATGAATTAATTGGATTTTTAGTATATGTATATATATTAGTGTTACCATCTTTATGAGTAGTATTTTATATACAGTGTGATTGTCAATGTTACTTCGTTAAAACGTTGAAAAACGTGTTGATTTCAAATGTTTTATTAGAGTACAAAATATAATATATTTCGATGATTTCGGTTTTAAAATGTCTTCTTTCAAGCTCTTTGAAAAGTAAATATAAGACAAAACAATAAAAATATATAATGCAAATGTTACTATATAGCGAAAATAAATATTTATGATTCATATATCAAATAATACGTCATAAAAATATCCATAAATGTTAATTGATAATACGTAACAGTCACTAGACACATAAATAAAAAAAAAGCTATTTGCATTAATAGATAAATTATCTGAAACAATGCTATAAAAATTATGTAATCTGTTACTAAATGCATTATGAACGAACCATATTTTTTACTGTCCACTTTTATTTCATACAATTGTAAATCGAATGTACCCTGGTGATTAAAATTTCCACTTTTTTAAAAATTTTTATAAACATTTTTTCCAACGATTTTCTAGCCATCTTATATTGCTTAAAACTGACTAGAAAAATGTTTGAAAAATCATTTCGCAAACAGTATCCCACCAAGGTACAATCGCACAGTTTATTTCTCCTAAGACATGTTTATTCCCAACTCCTCAATAACTTCCCCACTATATATTCTCAACCCTTTGGATGTTGTCAACACAAACTCACCGGCGATGACTCCAAGGAGGGCGCAGATCATCAGGTGGCAATACATCGTCAGCGTTCTATATATGCCTCTCTGCAAGCGAAATTCGGTGGTGAGTACGAGTTGTGCAGTGACACCGTACTGCTTTATATATACGAGCGCATTTTTACGACGCGTCGCGACATTGCACTTATTATGCTGAAATGAATTATGGCGCGAGATAACGCGCGGAAGTACGGGTCCTACTGACCTAGTGATGATGATGATGATGATGATCGCGCAATGTGCATTCTTCTTTTTTTTTCTTATATTTTTTTATATCGGGCATGCAAATTTTCATTGCGTTGATTTTTTTGTGGATTTTGGAATAAATCGATTGTACGTTGTATGTATTTGTATAAGGGATAATGGTTTTAGAAAAATTATGTTTTCTAAGAGGCGGTTTTAATAAATGTCTGAGTTTTTTTTAATATTTTTGTGAACTAAAATTGAAAAAATATCATTACTATATTTATGATATTTGAATACTTCTATCAACATCATTTTTATTTATTAATCAGAAAAATTAATTTAAAAATTAATTTATAATATTTAAAAAAATGATTATACTTTATAAATGTTTTCCCTCCAGCAAATTAAATTAAATGTGATAAATTAAGAAGCAAAATAGGTTGATTTTGATGATTCATATATTTTTTTCTTATTATTATAGGTACTCATCAGTAATGCGAAGCTATATATGCAAACGAATAAAGAAAAAATAAGAAATGTGATGTTATTTTATTTTAACTTGACTGCAAAAATTTACAAAATAATTTGTATAAATGTTTTCGGAAAGATAATTTAAAATAAGTTTTAATGACGATTAAGAAAAAATTGCGATCTATTTCTTTTTACATATTTAAGATATTGAACTATAATATTTTACTTTTTATACGAAAACAGAATTACAAAATAGTATATAACATTTTTTTATTATGAAACAAAATGAAAAAAGACAGGTATAGAAAACATTCAACAAATTGAATAAAGTAAAATAAATTATTTAGCCTAAATAATAAGTAGCAATAAAGTATTCATAAATACAAGACCAACGCTATTCACGATATTTACCAAAGCTTTGAGAACGATCTACTCTGTCTGACGAACCACAATGAAATCTAACTAAATAGCAAACGGTAGCGAATTTAAAAAATCGCTTTTTTCGGGTACAATTGCTATGCCGGACAAGTGTGCTTATAACTCCCGGAAGTGCGAAAATCGGACAGCTTTGATTAAGCGAATTCCAATCGGACAACAGGACGCTAGAAGCGATAAGATCATCGGGTTTAAATTATGTATCTGCGCATGTCGCGCAATGCTGACCTCGTAATGGCCACGTATAAGAGAGGTGATGGCCGTGAGAAAAACGGAAAACTATGTTTAATTTGCATTTGTCTTTTGGATTTTAATTTGATGCCAAATATTAGTTTTTTTTTTAAATATAATTATGGTAAAAATTATTATTATAATATTGGATGAAACGGAGTCTGAATATACGTGTATAATCTCAGAAAAAATTCTGTTCTTATTTCGTTCTAAAATAACATATCAAACCGCATTTTCTTATACCATTGCATATCAAACGCCAGACAATGACCAAAAAATTATATTTCATCAGTAATCTTCTTAATCACCATTCTGTTAATGTACAATAAAAAAAAAATACCTAAATGGTTCAAAAACGTGAATATCTGGTAGCTATCGCGAAGAGCCGCAAAAACGAGGAGACAAATGCGTTTCGAGGCTCGATTTATCGGGCAAACCGGGATGAGGTCGCGTCTGCGGGTCGGGGATTAAGATAAGAGCGCCTGTTGTGCGTCGCGCATTCGTATATGCGCGCGGTGTTCGTTATCTCGAAAACTGTCCGAAAGCCACACTGGAGGTTCTTTTTTTGTTTTGCGTATTCTGAAAGGTGCGGTTTTGTAATAGTACAGTGATGCAACGATGTTGAGATAATTTTAGGAAAAAAGAGGACTGTAGGGTTCGAGAAGGACGTTGTAGAATCAGAGCTGCATTTTTTTCTAGCAGCTTTGGTTGCAAAATTTTACAGAATGAAAGTATTAGGAAATGCAAGCAATAAATGAGGAATTTCACGTTTTTTTTCTAATAGCATTTGATTTCTCAAAAGTTCACAAAGATTAAGATAACAAAAGTTGCACGTGAAAAAAAATTACACTTTTTATGCTACTAAAAATCATGTTTTATTTTTATTGAACATACATAAATCTAGACATAATAACTGATTATATTTGTAATTTATAAATAATAAACTGATTTAACATAATTTTTTTTAGGAATATGCTTAGACGAAAATTTTTTCGTAATGTAAACGTTCTCTTAGCAACTTCTGCAATAATCGTTGTACTTTTTGACAGTGATAGCATCTAATATTTTTTCATTGTGGTCGTAGTATACAACACTTCAATATTAAATAAATATCAACAGTTAAAGGGTCTTAAGAAACCTGTAAATACCAAACTCATTACCATTCGAAATATCAACATTTGGAAACCCGCTTGTTCACGTAAATCAAAATGAATTATAGCATCATTATCATAATTTTTTCCAGAGTCACTGGTAATTGCACGCCAAAATTTTGCATCGGGCCCTCATCGTTTCGAACAAGCGTTTCCCTTCTGTTTTTCGTTGTTAATTTGATTTTCATTTGATTTGTTGTCTGCTAGATTTTTTATATTCGGTTATGTGATTATAAATGTTATTCATGTTACTATTTTAATTCTTCATAGGGCAATTTTATCAACAAAACTAATCTATTTAAGTGTATATTTGATTCGATATTTTTATTTTAAATAAAAAAAGGTGATTTTATGCAGCCTAGTAAGTTAATGGGTATACATAAATGCCTTTATTACTGTATTACTCGTATCCAAAATATTTTTCCCTATCTCCTATCCATCCTGCATTCACTCAGGGGTTGGCCCATAAGCTGGGTAAATCTATGACAAAGCACGTAGGAGAAACCTTAATTAAAGAACTCCGCCCCGGGATTGATGGTCGTATAGTAAAGTATTAAATAAGGCAGACGTTTTTTCTGTATAATCTGCAAAAGCTATAATTATATACATACAAAAAATAGCTATTTTTTGTAGATTTAAAAATTGTAAAATATTCTTCTTGGACGAACGAAACAATGACGCTTTGCAAATATGTGTGCTTTATTTCTAAAATAATCTACAACATTTGGAGGAAAGTACATCGAAGCGAAACTCGTTTAAAAAAGTGCATTATTGGGTGGCACATCCACATAGAAAGCATTATATTATCCTCAGCGTAGATGTGAACTATAGATTTGAACATTTATGAAGATATTATCCATACGTTAAAATGTCACAGTACCGAAATTAATAGGTCACGCGAGAACATTTCTCTGGATTTTCTGAACATATAGAAAATCGCACGTAAACAAAAAGCACGTAAAACTTAGGACTTTTCGATTATAAAAAATAGCTATGACAAACAATGAGTAACTCTTTTATTTTCATGTTTTTTTTACCTATAGTATGTAATGAAGTAAAAATGCTTCAGAAGGTGTGCCTTAAAAAAATTTAGAAACTTTTTTTTCATGCCCAAAATTGAAAATTCGGTGGATGTGCTCGTATACATAGAAGCGACCCATTTGTATATATTTCGTATGAAAATAACCATGTTTGCAGCTTAAACTGCAAACCGTAGGGCCCGCCAAGTATATATGGGAGTAGGTGAGCTGTTACACCTCTTAGGCGTCACTTTATGCCCGCCGGCTAAAAATTTTAGAAGTTATAATATGGGCGTGAAATGTAATTTTACACGCAAGCTACGAAAAATTGTATTACGTCAGCCAAGTCAATTGATATGGGTACTTGACTACAATAAACTGATTTTAGTACTTTCTCGTGTGTTTGATTTATATAGAAGGATGAACAAATTTGAATACATTTTGCAGAACAGTCATACAGTTGTTTTGGGGAGTAGTTTGCATTACTTGACGACCGATAATTGATTTCACAACTTTCATTTGTTTGATTTACACTGATCAATTTGAAAGTATATAATTATATAGCTTATATATATAGATTGTACAGAAAAAACGTCTATAATTGCCTTATTTTATATTGTTAATACCTAAATATAATTTTTATTTGCAGTTATACAGGGTGTGTCAAAAGTTTCGGGACGGCTAGATAATTTAAAAAATACGCATGACAGAGAAAAATGACCTAGACCAAAGCTATGGGATCTGATGGTGACCCTAGATTTAATCTTGCCTTTTACCTGAAAGGTCAAGATCTACAACTTTGGTTTAGGTCACTTTCCTCTGTCATGCGTATTTTTCAAATTATTCAGCCGTCCTGGAACTTTTGACACACCCTATATGTGCTATTATTTGCAGTTTATAAATGCATGATTTGGGACGCTAGTGACACTTAAGGGACTGTCTCCATAAGCGTGTCTGTGCCAAGACACATGAACTCGGAGTGAAGGGACTATAGCCAAGTTAAAAATTCTATTGGATGCAGGCATACTCAGTACCCAATAGATTTGAACTTAGCGATATAGTCCCTTGACTCAGAGTTCGTGTGCCTAGGCACAGGCACAATTATGGACAGTTCCTAAATAACAGTTAAAATCGATTATTTACAGCAAATAACATAACACTAATTAATAGTTATATACAGTTATTTTTTTTGTATCATAAAACCATTTCTCACATGGTGCCATAAATATTAATAGGAATTTGCAACATTTTCTAACGGTTATTAACGTCGCAAATAGTCTTGTTATTATTTGTTATTAGCATTTATAGACTTTTATTGGCAGTTTTACGCAAAAATTATTTCTATATTAATTATATATAATTTGTATATTTGAAAACGGAACAGATATATCTAATATATCTTTGTTTATTAAAATTCATGTACCGGACCTATGCTGAAAAATTGAAAAAAATTAATTGAAAAATAGTTTATGTTAAATGTTAATTCGTGTTCATTTCACTCTTACAAAATATTCATTGTATTTTTTGTTACGTTATGTTTTTGTAAGATTTATAATAACATTTGTAATAAATATTGTTGATTAATTTTATTTCCAATAAATATTGTTTTTTGTTCATGAAACTCCGATAAATTGAAAAAAAAAACGTTAAACAAGTACTTTAATAATTATGTTTGAATATTGTTGATAATTAAAATTACAAGTATTACTGATGATTCAAACGTTTAAAAGTTTTGGCTAAATAGGCGAAAGTCTTCTGCTATAGAACGCTTCGAAAATCCAGGTATAGCGTCCCTTACACAGCGTGGAGGGCCACGTGAAGAAGAACATGCAGCGTCCCTCACTTCGAAGTCACGTCAACAGGCTCAGTTGTGTCCAAGACAGTAATAGAAGAATACCAAAGCATCAGAGTGTGGCGTTTTTCTACTGCAGCTCCGATTTTTTCATTTAAAAAACAAGTGAGTAAAAATTTAATAAAACAAGTCTCAATTTCGGTATTACTTAAAAAGTGAAAATGTAATAAGAAAAAGTGTACGAGTGTAAGTGTGAAGTTTGCAAAGTGTGATTAGTGTTTGGTTGAAAAATAGCTTAAATAATATACTATATCTAGAAGTTTATTTTTTTTTAACTCATGAGCTTTAGTATTTGCTAAAATAAGAAAGAATTTCACTCCACGTGTTCACGCTACACTGTTAAAAAACTTCCATATATATAGATATTCTGTGTTTACATTTTGAGTTTCAAAATGTATATATTGTATATCTATATATATATATATATATATATATATATGGAAGTTTTTGTCTATAGACTTTCTCTATGTCAGTCGATACGTAGTTAAGTACCGATTCTTGACCTGAGCAAATCAACCATCGGTTGATAAAGTAAAAGCCGTATTTACCATACTAGATACTACCTCCATGAATAGTAAACTAGTGGGTTACCGACACGACTTCTGCGTTACCGACATCGTACTTCTAATTATTTGTCCAAAGAGTAATTAATTTGATGAAAAACTGATAATTATTTCGATTTCTTCTGAGTGAATATGACTTGTATACATGATAAAAATTTCGTTAAAGCTCTCAATTAAAACTTTAAAGTTGTATCTAATACGATGATGTTGAAAATCGGTATTGTTAATAATTATGAATACTTAATATACAACCACATTTTTTAGTTTTTCATTTAGTAAGTTATAGAAATACACTATATATTAAACAGTTTAAGCTTTTGAAACCACGAATCAAATAAATATTTTAGAAAGCCGTTTGGCAGTCCAATCTGTATGAGTTCTAAAATATTTTGCGATTGTTTTTACAATAATATCTTATTTTTAAAATGTACTTAATATTCTGACTTTTTTTATATATTAAAGGAATCGAAATAAATAAAGGAAAATATACACATTCCATGTTTATCGTTAAATTAAAATCTTTTCAATCCTGTAACAGAGGAACCAATAAAATCGTGGTTTGATAGATTCACGAACTAATTTTCAAAATTTCACTTAAACCTTATTGAAAATGTGGTAAACATTTTCAAATAAATTGATCTGTAATAAGAGAAAATATACGAGTATATCTGCATACATGAAAATTTCTAAGTTACGTAAAATATTAATTAAGTACAATAGCTATGAAATGTATTGAAATAATGTACATCTACTATCTTAATCATATATTTCACAGATTTTTTACGGCCATTGCTATATTAATCTGATGCCCAGAATCAGTTCTGTTGAATATCATGAAAGTTTTGAATTAGTGTAAAACCTAATACGTGTACAATTACTACATCAAACTATAATAATTCGCTATACTTACAGGCTCCAATCAACTACCAGATTACAATGGCTCCCATACCACTACCGCGACCTGATGTCATGCCGTCAACGCAAATTATTGAGGATTTTCAATCTTTGATAATTTCTTCACCTAGCATGGAGCTTATTAAGGATTTTATTCACCAAAATCACACATTACTTACCTCTAGCACTACAAATTTTATTAACAACAAACATCCCCGGACCGGTATGACAGCTCTTCACTTGGCTGTCAAAATAAGAAACCTACAAGCCGTACAACTGCTAATGGAACACGGTGCCGACGAGTACATAACGAATAGCGACGGATTAATAGCAGCTCATCTGGCCATGATACTAAAGCATAAGTCCATACTCAAGGTAATTTTACGCGAAAGCAAAGGGGATCCAGTTGATTACCGTGGTTTCACACATCTCCACTTGGCAGCCATGCTGAGCAAATCAAAATACGTTTCCAAGTATCTAGAAATGAGCGGCGACGCGAATGTCCGCACGTCAACATTCCCGATTGGTTATGAAGACATTCCGGGCGCAGACACCGAACGCGCGTTAATCGACGTTTGGCCTGTCCGCGCCAAGAACTATTGGCTCGATACCAATGAAGTTGAGGCTGCGCGGATGTGTCAGCGCTCGTTTCGCGGTTACTATCCCCTTCACTTCGCCGTAGAGCATGAAAACGTCCAGACGCTCGAGAGGTTGCTCTTGGAAAGAAATATTGATATCGACGTTCGCGACGTGAGAGGATACACGCCTTTACATCTCGCGTGTGCGGTAGCGAATGGAGATGTCGCCAAAGTGATGGTGGAGATGTTGCTTATTAGAGGCGCTGATATATTAGCACGCACCTCGTCTGGAAGTTCACCTCTCCTTGTGGCGACGCATCTGGGTCACAAGAATATCGTCGATTTACTGTTAGCATACGGAGCTGAGGCTAACACTTGGGAGGACAGAAACAATATTACAGCGTTGCACATCGCCTCCAGATATCTCATGGTAGATATAGTGTTGACACTATTGGCAGCCGGTGCTGATGCTACCAGGACGGACGAAAAGCTTAGGACACCACTGCATTGGATGATATCGCGAGATTGGTGCTACGGTATGAATTCAAATTTTGTAATAGGTAAGAATAGCAGGGATAATTTTCTTACACAATATATAAAAATCACTTACATTTTGTGTTTACTCTTTACAGAAAGAAACCAGGAAAAATGTTGCGCTATGTATGACGCAATAATCGAAGCGCTAATCAACGCAAAATGCAACATCGACGCCCAGGATAAATGGGGCAAAACTGCCATAGTTGCCGCGGCACTTTGCCACAATTCATGTGCCTCAAGTCGCCTTCATCTCTGGGATCCCAATCTTCTTATTCGTGACGATAAGAACCGTACTTTCGAAACCTACGATATATCCAAGAGAATATGGTGTGCCTCGTGCTATTTGGTTCATCCAGCGTTGCACACTGTCGGACCATCGCAGCCCGAACGATAAAACATGCGAACAAAACTGAAGAGCGATGGATAGCATGAGGAGAATTTGTTTTTATTGCGAGATTTGAAGAACGGATTAATCTCTCTTAAAAAAAGTGATGAATAAAGTTGAAGCCAAAATAAAACGTTTGGGATTGGTCGAGTCCCATAGACTGTAAGCTCGTGATTGGTCGACGCTGAATTTAGCTCGACACTTAAGATTTTATCTAATTGGTCCGAAAAAAACCGCAAGAATTTAAAGCGTTTAACAATTAAACTAGAAAAATAGAAATTAGAAGTATATTTTTTATTATAATCTGTTTTTACATAATAGAAAGCTGCAAAAATTGTATTTCAGTGGAACCCTAACATCAAAATTTTTTCTTTATTGCAAATAATAAGATAATAAATATAATAACCGTTTCTGTGTAAAATTGTATAAATCTCAGAATATTAAAAAAATAATAATAATAATAAATGCGATATAATATTGCAATATTCATTGTGATACCGTTTAATAATAAAAAAAACATGTTTTATAATATTTTAGTTTCGTGATAATTTATATGTATATATATTGTAAATATATTTATAAAAAGGAAATTTATAAAAAAAATCCAAACGTAGAATTTTTGGTAGCATAGATTTCAATTTATTGCCATAGGTGTAATGTTTTCAACCTATTTTTTATATTGAATGAAGACAACAATGATCTTCATTTTATACCGTTTGTTCATTGAGCATTTAAATGCCAGTTAAAATAACTAAATGACAAAGCCGTTAAAGGTTTAGTAAAAAGCGATTTATTATATAGCGATGAGTAGAGAGATGGGATCATATTACAAAATAACGATTTTCTTGTATGTCTTATAGAATAAGCTTGTAAAGTCAAAGAAAACTAAATTTAGTTCATATTCTGATAATCCATCGTTTAAGAACTTAATTTTTTCAATGTATGATTGAATAACTACGAAATTTTTTAATGCAATAATTTCGAGATTAGGGCTACGATTCCATAAAGCGAGAAAATTTGATTTAGAAACGTGTTAAACTTGTTGTCAGTAACTATAGCCATTTTTAATGAATGGTCAGTCTCTGTTTTGTAGGGAATTATGTGTGCTTTCAGAAAAAAATGATGTTCAATAGCTGCGAGAACACATTGACCTATTTACATAAACTAATTCACATACAAAGATAAGAATCGAAAGAAAACATCCAATTATTAAAACTCCCAATAAAAGTGGCGTCACATTCAAAAAGTGTCTTCATGAAGCTTAAGCGAGTGTCTACATAGCATCACATGTCCCATGTCTCTTGCCTCATGTCTCAAGCGGAAAAAATTGGTTGTTCGACATCTAAAGCTTTCTTGAACTGTGGTAGAAATGAAACAGGCCTGCTGTTACCGCATTTCTACCGCAGTTTCTGAATGCACTAGATGCCAGACAACGATTTTTTTCCTGCTTGAGACATGTGACAAGAGACATGGAACATGAAACGCTATATAGACACTCGCTAAAGTAACGTGCAAATCCCCTTTCTTGTAGCGTATTTATTATTTTTTGCAATTTCTCCACGTAGGGAGAAGCAACTTCCATTGGGTATACCCATTTTACACAATGAAATACAGGCTTGGCTATTTTTGTTTCTGGTATCATATAATTCCTTGCTATTGAGTCAATGGTTATGCAGACGTGTTTCGATCATTTATGAACCAGTGCGTCTAAACAGGCATAAATTGAATTGGAATAATTATGTGTTGTATTAACCATATTTTTAATTAATTTGTACATGTGGATCGTCATTTGAACTCATAAGAGTTTTGATTACCGATGTGCAG
>JAWWEQ010039502.1:3400-18874 GCA_035583055.1 Torymus tubicola
CCCACCCCTACCAGATCACCCCCCCCCCCCCCCCCCCAAAAAAACGAAATCCAAACCTACTAATTCCGTCCTCCCATCGACAAAAAAGAAACCTCCGAAATTACGATAATATGGGACAATGGCTATTGGGTGTGCGTGTTTCTCTTCCCGCGAAAACTTACGCATGTGTGTGGGTGTCGCACGCTGGCTTTGGTCCAAACGTTCGAGCGAGCTGTCGGTCGTCGTCCCGCAAATAGCCTTGGACGGATGGTCGTCGTCGTCGTTGTAAGAGGGTCGTGTAAGTTACAACGGAGGAGGTTCTAAGTGTCAAAGGCTTATACGTGGTAGAATAGTGTGAGGCTGAGTAGTTTAGCAGTGGTTGAGCTGGAAGTGTATTGAAAGGTGCGGAAAGTTTGTTGGACTAAAGTGAAGTTGATGGTGTGCGGTTGATATATATGTGCTGTTGAGAAGATAAAGTGATGTAGTGGGTGATAGGACATTTGGTAGTGGTGAATCTTGAAAAAGTGGATTTGACAATCGAATTTTCAGTCTGGAAGATTCTCGGTTATTTTTAGTTTGGGTATTTTATTTTTTTTCCTGATAACGTTGAATAATAATTTTATTTAATGTACGTTAAATTATATTAATGAAAAAATTTTAATAATTATAGTATTGACTTACATCATAAAATTTTTTTCTAATAAAACTGACAACTCCGGCGATAAATTTCTCACTAGAGCTTTTGTTTGAAATGTTCGTCGAAGTTGAATAAACGAGAGATTGAGATGTTTGAAAATCATTCATATTTTTTAGCTTAGCGATTAATCTTTCTGGATTATTATTTGAAGCGCGTTAAATTTAGCAGAATATTCAGAACAATTTATTTCACGTTCCCGATTGATTCGATTTAATAGATTCAGTAGTAGCAATTAGCAATCTACAAATAGAAAAGATATTGAACTTTAGCGACACTCGAAGCAATAGAAAGATTACAAAATGAATGTCATTAGTTGTGACAATGATTATAATGGAAGCACGAGAGAAATGAAATATTCTTCGCATGGAATATTACGGCGCAAAGCTGAAAACCAAAATCCGTATGAAAGACGGGTAAGTTACGTAAAGAATTTTTACTAAAAAAAAGTTTTTTTTCTTCTTTTGGTGTTTTATGACTTATAATTTTGGCAGGTTGCCTATTCATATTATGCTAAACTGTGTTATTGCACGAGAAAATAAACAAAGCCCGTGCTTGAGTCAAGTGCCACTTGTTGGATGATCTATTTCTGTCGGATGTACACGAATAGGGGATCTGTTATTGGAAGAAGATTCATTTTTAATTATATAATAGATCGATCAAATGACTTAATCCGTATCCTGACAGTTCCAATTAACTATTAACTTTTATTTAACTTTTAATTTGTATAAAAGACATGGATTAAAAGAAAATGTTTCATTAAATTTATCAAAAAATTAAATTAATTTTTCTAAAAAATATATGATAGATTCTTTAATTAAACTATTAATTTGTACAAAGATATTTAAATTTATTTATTTTGAAAAATTTGACGTCAATTGCAATTAGACATAATTAAGGATCAATTGCCAAATATACAGCTGATTACTTCTTGTAAAATTAAAATATTTATAATTAAAAGTAACTACTTCAACAAGTATTTTATACATCAAGACACAATTTATTTGACAATTCACAAACACTGAAACAGAACGATTTATCGCGCAAACATTCTAGATATTTATATACCAAGAATTTATCCAATTCTTGTTAAAAAAAATGCAAATAAAGCCGCAGCAATCCAACAAAACGGTCTCTTCAGCAACTATATATATATTTTTTTTCCCGAATTTAAAGCTCCAAGCATTGTGTACGAAGGTTCAATAACAAAATTCTCATTGTTTTTGGAAATCTAAATTTGAAACAAAACGAGCTGCTCTACACACACACACACAACTTGATACATTTAAACTCCGTCAGGGAAAATCGCCTGTGTGCGCACGAAACTCACTGACCGCACCGGCGGTTAAGACTTTCTCGCCGACGTAGTGGCGGCGGTGGACCATACAATGCGCGCGCAATGTAAACCGCGCACGCACCAAAAATAATCCTCGATTTTGATGTGTGTATATGCGTATATATATACCGAGTGGGAGCGAGGGCGCGAGCGTAAGAGTGAGAGAGAGAGAGTGAGAGAGAGGGAGAAAAATGCTCGATAGGAAAGCGCGCCCGACTGGAAAGTACATCCGTTTTTAGTTTACATCCGCGGATCGGCCAGCGGACTTTATACGACCGCAAAGTGTATAGTAGCGAGTTTTCGGTGTATACTTCGCGTGTGTGCGCGTGTGCATGTGAGTGTGTGTCGTTTATGAGGATTGCAGTTGTACAGCATGTGGGAGGACATGGTAATTGAGATACTGCCTCGCGCATTGATTGGTATTGTGAAGCTTTTCGTGTGATTTTGTGATTAGTTGGATTGCACACGTTGATTTGGGAAAAACGTTTTGATAAGTGCATAATTTTTAGGTTATAATTAATTGTTAAGAAGTACTAAATATGTTTTAATGTTTTTAAAAAACGCGATGAATTGTAGAGATTTAATAAAAATAAACATATAATTTTTTTTTAATTTTATTTGGATAAATTATCTTAAATTTTCAATATTTCATTTAGTGGTTATCCCGCACTTAACATTGATAGTAGATTATGTCATTAAATAATCTATAACGTTTAAATTAATCTTAAATCGATTAAATTAACAGAAACGTTTAGTTCGCATTTAAAAATGCAAAATTTTTCAAATTCACATACTCTTAAGAATAAATTAGAAAATTGTTAATGAACAATATATGATAACTTGAATAACACGTTTAAACAACGTTAATGTAACATATTTCTTTCTTCATAATGACACTAGCCATATTTTTTATGGATTCCATAACTCGGCGCTTACGGGTCGAACGATAGCGACGATGTATGCGTCCACTTTTTACTCCTCTATCTGTATGAATAATACGAAATAATAATTAATATATAATCAAGTTTATACTTATTTAATAATTAAAATCTGTAAAGTTGAATAAATTACAGGTTGTGATTTTGAAGTTTTTGTTGTAATCCTTAACACCGGGTGAAAGTGAATTTTTTTCATCTAAAATAAATATAATAATCAATGGTTTCATTGAAAAAAGAACAAGAATAAAAATTAATAACAAAGATGCGTATACTTAATATCGCCTTACAATAATAAGTCGATAGAAAACGTATGTTAAGCAGTCACAGGTTATTATATCAATCAATTATTTTTCTACTTACTGCTTTTCTCGGAATTTTCTTCTGCTTGTATCATTGGTTGGTCAGCAGTTGGTTCTTCTGGTTTATTAGAATCTTTACAAAATCATTTTTAAGAATTTTAATAAAACAAGGAAATCGTTCAATAATATAAAAAAGTAAATTATAAACATTTACCATTTGTAATAGCACCATCTACTTCCAGTTTGACAGTATCCATCTTTACAAGATATTTGATAAATAATATTAATATTTATTTTAAATTTATTTTATACTAATCTTATTTTTCTGTCTAATTAACTGTTCTCTTTCAATGCTTCTTATGTACTGGCTTCTATTTTAAATTATACTGTGTTTATAAACAAACTTTGAGTATAAACACGTGATCGATTCAAAGTAATCCCGTTACAACGTGTACTAATAAACATAGATTCAAATAATAATAAGATGTAATTTATAAAACGCTACATTTAAAGTGAAAATAGGATTAGAAAAACCGTTGATTTTTCTTCCAAATAACTTACTCAGATATAACAATCACTTAATTGCTACTTTCTATCGTGCGAAAATTTCCTTATAATAAAAATTTTCAACTCTCCATATACACAAAGTACACTTGTTTCCGTGCGCCCACGCATTTTTCCGATATCCAAAATACCGTGTGTCTGCGTGTAGTTGTCGTCGTCGTCGTCGTTGTCGTCGACCATTGAGCGACGCATCCGTTATAAACAAACGAATCGACACCGCACATACGTAAGAAGCGGTGGCGGCGTCTCGACCGAAGTCGCATGCACAATTACTGTCTCAAGGCCCTCTTCTCTTTCTCTTTTTCTTTCTCTCTCTCTCTTTCTCTCTCGCCCGAGATCTGAAGAAAGTCGCGTCCCTTATACACTCCTTACGTATGCATGCGCCGGTGTAATTCAGCCGGCTACGTGTCGCGAGCCGCGCGAATTTCAACGAGCGTCGGGTTTGACGCCTGGGTGAAAAAAAAAATGCCATTTATAACACGCCCGAAAAAAGAGTGTGTATGCGTGTGTATATGTGCAGTATTTTGTATGTGTGTGAGAGAGAGAGAGAGAGAGCAAGTTCGTTCACCGCAGAAAAGATTTTGTAGGTATGGAATTTGGTTTGCAGGACTCGTCGGTGCTGGATATGGAGGAGGAGGTGGAGAACATGCGGCGCAGGCATAGGGTCAGGTGGAAGCAACATCAGCAGGTCAAGGGGTCTGGGTTCAAAGTGTTCTTCAAGCGGGGTAAGCATGGTTGATTTGTGAAATTAAGTAATTGTTACAAGGTAACGATGATACTGCTATCAAAAATTGTTTTAGCAGATAAGAGATTTATTCACTCAGAGATTCTTAGAAAATATTACCAAAAGAACTAATTGTATTGTAAAAATATAAATATAAATTAGTAATAAATAATTAAAATTGTTAAAATAGTAAATACGTAATACATTTTAACGGTATTTGCTAATACATAGTATTTTAGGTAAAAAAAAAACAATTAAATTCAACGACTTCCGGTTTTTTGTAACGGTTAGTTGCTTATTTTCTTATTGTGACAAATCATTTTTCATCGTATGCTTTTTCTACCAAGTCCACAAAAAGTAATTGTGTTAGTCATGATTCTGCCAACAAGTGAAGTTAAGCGAAGATGTGAAATCCCCATCGTAAAAGATGAGTAAATTTTTGTAGAACTATTTTCTAAGTTAAAAATAACAATGTTTAGACTTCCTGTACAAAAAATTATAGGTTTTACTGCCCTTGTATTACTGGTGTGACTCATATTTTCATGCAGTGTCTGCGTGTCGCTTTCGTGATCAATATGTTGTAACGAGTTCCATTTGTCACACTATCGGTTGTTTTTGATATTTCGGAAAATATTGTTCTTGCTAATTCTGTGTTTTCAATACAAAATTATACAATAGCTATCTATTAAATAGCCTACAAATTTTGAATATATAATATTACAATCTAAAATCAGACAAATTTTTCGAACGAGAATAATGAAAAGGTCATTTAACTTTAAGTAATTAATTTCGAAAAATGTTTGTTTTAGCTTGGAACAAATTGAGGCCTGGCTACAAAAGCAGCACTGCATCGGGATCATCAGTTACGGACGACTTTTATCACCGTAAGTTACACATATAGATTTTAGTGATTTCTACTTTATCGATGGCTAATGCCTGTTAACCTTATATGGAGTTAACAGGAATCTACTTTGACCACGCACGGAAATACTGATGCATAAGTCTAATATAACAACGTTTTGTGCGATTTATTCATATGAAATGAATTATTGATGTAAGAACATTTTATGTATGATTGTTTAATTAAACGAATCGAACATTAATCTAATCGAAAATTGTTACCTCAGGAAAAGCAAAGATTTTCCTACCACAAGATGTCGTTAGTTTTTAGACTGATTCTTGCTATTATTATAGCGAACTGCATTATCAACAGCTTGAAATTGTATAAATAAACATCTTATGTTTTTAAAATATGACTATATCTCTTTATATTAATTCATTATTTTAGAAGCTACTTATTATTATTAAATAAATCACAAAACTAAAAATGCAATATTATATTACGTACAATCTTATAGAAATTTTTTATTATTTTTCAAATTTACATTTATAAAATTATTCATAACAATTAATGATCAGGAAGTGTTTTAATCCCTTTACCTTTAAAAGAGCGTGCACAGTTAGCTATTTAAGAGCTGTATTAGCATAGGTGCAGCATTTAAAGTACACAGTGTATTACACAGACACATATGAGACTTGACGTGCGTGTTTGGGTGAATTATTGGAGCACTCGGAACTTCGGTAGAAAGTGCACTCGCTTCACTCGTAGTCACGGAACGAAGACAAAGTCCCATAGAGGTCGAAGAGCTGGAATAAAGAGAGCCAGTTTTTCTCTTTGTCGATCTAGTACAAATACTTTGAGCTTCACGTTGAAATAACATACTTTATCAGAAATAGAACCGTATTTTTACAATAGTCTTTTAAATTATTTGCATTATACGTGTAAATTTTCCAATTTAAAAATATATTTGTTATCTCTCTTTATTTTATGAAAAAACATTACGGGTTTTATAAAATAATAAAAATATAAATTTTAAAAACAAATGTAAAGTTTAATTAAAAGCGAATTATCGAATGTTATTTATTTGTAAGTTGAAATCCTGGAAAATCATACGTACAATTGTAATCATTTCGTACCTTTTTATTGTAGAGTTTAAATTTAATATTGTTCCGTTTTTTTTCTACATTTTTTTTAGATTACATTTTTCGGAATTCCTCATTTTAGGATTTCATTTGTCCAATATTTTACTTTCGCAAGTTATTTGACCCTCCATTCTGGAAAATATTTCATTTCTCGTGTTTTGTTTCGCAACGATTTTGCTGCTGCAGTACGTATTTTATTTTTCCAAAAAATTCTTTTACTACTCTCCAGGAACTCATAGGATTTTATGGTACACTGCGAATGAAAAAATTTCATATATAAATTTTAGTGGCATCCTTATAATTCATATATGGACATTGATAATTTGTTTAAATCTGTGGATTAATTTATATTCCAAGCTATACATTGGAAAAATACATAATACGTCATCCTTTTTGATTTTTATATAGTACGCTACATGGTAATATCCATTTATCAAAACATAAATAGCGGTAGCTCTATATATAACCTCTATTATGATTAATGTTCACTAATTGAAAATCTTTACTTACTAATGCGTATAATGTATATATTTTTCGATACCACACAACTAGAATTTCGAAAACTGACTAATAACCTATATTTCGATATCACGGCAGTCCAACGACGATGTTCAATATTTTTGTAATCAAACTACTATTGATAGTAGAACCAGAATAATATCCTCTTCGATATTGGCAATATAATATTCCTAGACAATGCATTAACGTGTACCTGGGAGAGCGGCTTTCCCGCCCGCATCCGTCGACACTGTGCGAGTGCACCCCTGCAATTTGCGGTCAATGTTCAAGTTCCAACCACATCGGCAATTGCCATTGGGCTCTGGGCAATTCTCCAGCAGACAATGCGCGAATTTCCAGTTGTACGAAATTTTATTCGTTACGTTATGCTGCCGTCCCATTTTAATCATTATATTATCGAGCGCTAGTCGAGTGACTTTAATTATCGTGCTATAATTTTACCGAGGCATTGGATAGATCCGTAGATAAGTTATGGAGGATTAATGATCAATGTATGTCTAATCTAGTTTATTACGTCGGAAGATGATTTATCGTTCGTAACTGTATATATGGGTATGGGCGAACGTGAATAATCCTGGTGAGCTAAATATTCATATACGTTTTTCACAGTATATATAGTCCGTAAAATGAAGATCGTGTTTATTATAGCAATTCTGTTACTCATACTTTAATTTTCTCATTAAAATTTTAATTATCTTGTTCATAGTATTTTTAAAAAGTAAATTTTTAAATATTATATTAAATGAAATTTTGTAACTCAAGTACACTAAAGTATTGATTGCTGCAGTTAGGAAAAATCCAAGAACAAAATAGAAAAATTTCTTTCAGGACTATTCTCAAAATACGGAATCTGATATAAAAAGCAGTGAGCCAGGTTATCTCCTCTAAAAATCCAACGTAGAAATTCGCGTTTGGTGAAAATTGGAATTTCCCTTCGTTAAGGCGCGTAGTTTTATTTCGCTCGAAAAAAACAAGCCAATTTCTTCAGAGGGTTGCTGCTGCAGAAGAGCGATGCGCTTTCTCTCTCTCTCTCTTTCTCTCTCTCTCCTTTCGATTCATGCGATTCGCCGCCGACCCTTTCGTTTTTACGAGCACAGCTTACAACGACTTCTAAAATGGAGGAAAGCGAGCTTCCGACGCCTTGACGTATCTACGCAAGAAGAGCTGCAGTGCCGAGCGGGAAATTTTTCGTTCCGCCGTGATAAGCTGATGCATTAGCATTAAATGCGGATTGTGAAAATACAACGGGGTTGAGATTTGAAAAGGTCATTTGCATTTCCTGTTGGGATTAAGTCTTTTCTATAGAAGAAGAAAAGTTGTATGAGCATTGGCTGTAAAATGTGAAGATGCATCCTTTGTGGAAATGTGTCTATCGAGAAAAAAAACCAGGATTAATAAATGGGTAGACAAAGTTAATGAATCTCATAAAACTCTTTCTGCCATTATTCTCATATTTAATAGATTGTGAATATAAGGGTGTAACTTCAAAATTTTTAACTGATTATAAGTATGATAGCTTATTAAAATATTCACACTACTCTTGTACTCCTCAGCATTACAACTACGAATAGCCATTTCCTAACTAACGTATCTCATCAGCTTCCATATCTTAAAAATACTCAAAAACAAATTAGTATCGATTTTCGAAGTCGACTCACTATATTTTTCAATTTATTAATTGTTTGAATTATAGAGGAAAAAGCGTTCTATCAGAAGCCGTAAATTGATCAAGGTCAATTTTTATTTTATCGTAGATTGTTAATATTAACTTCAAGTTATTAATTATAAAATGCCTTGCATTTCCATCAGGCACTATTTATTTTTCCACTTAATAATATCAATTTCAATACAAAATCACTAAAATCTAGGTCACAGTAATTTCAAATCCACTTTCTTTAACATTTTCTTCAAATAATTACACTTAATCCCATCTTTTGAAATTTCCATCCAGTGTAATGGGCCATTTTCAATTCAACATACCTTCTCAAACAACCGAAAAAGAATTTTGGAAAACTACCGCGAAACGTGAACCGCGAGTGCCTTTAGAAAAACCTTCAAGCGGAAATAACGTTTCGAGTCGGCAGTAAACGTCGGGCTTTCGCGCGCAGCTTTTTGAATTGTGCGCACCGGGGTGCCCTTTTCTTCGCCGTAGCAGTAGATAAAGTTTTATTTCGAGCCGACCGGTTCCGCGAAGCAATGTCTCGCGACGAAGGATTCCCGAGGTATTCCACGGAGAAAATCTCGGGATTCGACGCTTTATTTTACGATTGGCGGCCCGAGCAAAAGTCGCCGAGGAATTATACGACCGCGAATCGGTTGCTTGTGTATATATATCTATATATATGCGCAAATGTAGCGTTTGCCGGAATGCATGTGAATTTAGAAAGTGGTTTTCGTGAAAAAATTTTTTAATTTTTTTTTTAATTGAAGAATTGTCTTACTCTAAGGAAATGTTGATTTTTTAAACTGTAGTGATATAACTTGTACAAGTTTTTCACTACTTTAATGTGTTGGCTAACTTTGATACTTTCCATAAAGGCGAGTGCTTAAATTTAAATATTTAATCTATCTTGCCATTATTTTCGTCTCTGTTTAATTTTATACAGTGGTGCTGTTTTTATTTATCTTAAGTTCATTGATATTTAAAAACAAAGTTTATATCTATATAAGACTTGACCTATATTTACAATTATTATTTGATTTAAGTTTTGTATCAAGTTAAAATATCTTAGTATAGTGTAGATAAAAATGATCAATATGAAATCTGATAAAATTATATGAAAAATGAAGTAATGGAAAAGAAAACGAAACTACTGTTATGATTCTAGATTCAACAAATTCTCATTTGTCTCTTTGCGACAATGTCACATTGCCTTGAACCTTTTTCGTCATAGCTCCGGAAAGACAAGCTTTCCTAGTTAGAGGCGAATTTCTCGAGAAACTTTTAATAGTTTTGCTCTATGTAAGCGGCAAAGTTATTGTCTCTACTTTATCAAGGACGACACTTGGACTAACGCGTTTAATCCGTCGCCCTCCGTCGCATTCAACTCTACGCGGATGTTCCCTGTGTTTACTTTTTGACGGTAATTCCTTCAAACTTCAGGTCTGCTTTTATAAGCTGAAAACTTAATAGGGCTATTCAGACCTTCGATGATCTTTCTTGTGTGCTTCGCGAATCTCTTCGGTTCTTCGCGGCTTACTTTGTCGTAATCAAATTGTTAAATTTTTTATTAGATATTTTACCGGTTTGCTTACTCACTAAACTGATCATTTTGTGTCTACCTCGTTTAAACGTATGATAAGTATAGATTGATGTGGAATTAATGTGCCATATTCATTGCCTTAAAAGAACCGAGACTCGATTATGTGATATAAAGTATTAAATATATTAAATTTTAAATACAGATATTTGAATAGCGATTGATCATTTAATCATATACTAATCTGTGGATCCAATATACATTTAATATACATAAAATTAAGAACCCTAAGTGTTTTTGCATTATAAATTCTGTACATTACTTTTATCAACCTCAATCTACAAAAAACTTATTTCTCAAGTTTCAATAAAAAATAGTAACAAACCCTCCAAACGTTTCGCTCATAGTCTTCCAACTTTAAATGCCAATTGTCGAGCATCCCGTTCGCCGGGCCAATATTTAAGCTCCCGACCGCCGTAATTGAAACCGAAAACGCGCAACGCGTGCGTGTGGCAAGGGTCGTCGCATCAGCGGTCAAGCCGCGCACGAAATGCCTCGACAAACACAATGCTGCGGTGCTCAAAGGCAATTTCTATATACCCAGAGAGAGAGAGGGGGGGGAGAGTCTCCTAGCTAACAAAGTGGCATCACAATCCTTGCCGCGGTCGACCCTTTGACACCCAGCAACGATCGAGTGGTATATATATACATATATCTCTCTAACTTGGACGTATTCTCAACGTCCTAAGGTCAAAGAGCTTCGCGGGCATGCATATTCATTCAAAGCTGGGAATGACTTAGTAAAAGCAAACAATGCTGTCAGAGAACTGCTCCTTCGTAAGGCTCATTTATTTATATAAACTGTGAGAAGTGTGTGGGGGCGGGGAGGTGTAGTTAGGTAGGAGTTGTTATCTTGTGGAACGGATGCTTACCACGTTATCGCTCGCTCGCGAGCGCGCGCGCGTGTGTGACTTGATGGGGGAACTTTGAGGATTTTCGGTTGCGGTATACAAGAGCGATTGCGGTGTGACGGGTTACACGTGTTGTCGAGATTAATTGGGAGTGGCGGCCGAAGGGGTTTGGTGATCGCTGAGATGGATCGTACAGTGTGTGTGTGGTGGTTCCCGGATGGCGATTGAAGCGCTGATTTATCGTCTTCGTATAAATCATATATCTTTTATCCGCTGAGATGATAAATATTGTTGTTTATTATTGTTTTGGATTTTTCTTTTTTTAGCTTTTTTTAGTATTGTGTAGGTGTGTGTGTGTGTGTGCGTGCGTGCGTGCGTGCGTGCATGCGTGCGTGCGTGCGTGCGTGCGTGCGTGTGTGTGTGTGTGTGTGTGTGTGTGTGTAAAGGCAGTGGCGGAATAAGATGAGTAAATCTTAATATTTTTTATATATTGACTGGAAGGTAGATAAACACATATACTGGTGACGTTAATAAGGCTATTTATAACCTTTTGATAAAGCCTTCTACAGCAACGGTAGGCAAAATCTCTAAACGGTAGATTTACGGGCAAGCCGAGACAAAAAAAAGGTAGTCGGACCCTCATCACTTATAGGCGTCGATATCGGATCTCAAATTGCAAAAACCCCGTGAAAGTCAAATAAATAAAGACTTCTCGAAATCTCTCTCATAATACACGTCGAATCTTGGCGCCCTTCGAGCTTATTTTTTCGACCTTTCCTTTTCTCTTTTTTTTTAATATATATATCTTCCTTACACCGAGTTTGAATGCTACGCACATACCAGTCTTGGTCGCTATTTATCTCTTTCTCACTCTCTTGCTACTGTACGTATATCTGTAACATTTACTTTTGGCGTCTCGTTCCGCTGTCGGTACTCCCATCACTGACTCTCCATTAGTTAGCCGTACAAAAACTTTTCACTTATTTTACTGGATTTTTTTTTCTTTTTGCAGATATGAAAAATGTAAGTTCTGTGTGTTACTGTTGTTAACGAATATTTGTATGGTTTTTGCTATATTTTAATAAATAATGATCGTTAATAAATGGATTTATTTAAATTTTTACTTACTATATTTCTTAATAAAAGTTGATTTTATATTATGCCATATACATAGTAAATATTTTCTCGCCCTTGTTATAGAAATAATATCATTTATCTTTTATTTCATAATTATTGGTGCGAAGAATTAAATTAATTTTCAGAACAAATACAGTATTACTTTCTTTTCCGAAATTCTTAATAATGAGGTCGTCGTTACACCGATGAGTAAAAGAGACCACGAAGTAGCTCAATAATTGTTTTCGTTTATATCTTTTTGAAAGTGTTCCATAAACGAAACTAACGCCACTATAATTTCAGTTTACTATCTTCTCCCTCTAGACGTTTTTAATTAAAAGATTTAATTGCTGTAAAAGTGAACATAATCATTTCAAAACTATATACGCTTCAATAAAAGTGACTTGATTAAAATAGCACAACAAAATTCAATTAAATGAACATAAATAATAAGAAAAAACATCATCAAAAAACTATGGTCTATAAATTCTCACGAATTCAATAACTATTGTGTAACTATTTCTGTAACTGAAATTTCCAGTAGAATTATTTTAAACAGACTTTACTTCACCTTCGACCTCTTTTTATTACACAGCCTTATCCCGAGACACAATCACCGATCGCGCGTTTTTACACACCCCTTTGATTCTTTATTCGAAAACTCCATCTCCGCCGGCGTCGCTCTCACTACTATATACTATATATAGTAGTTCGCTCGTTATCTCCTCCCTACCATTTCTCATTCCTCGCTGTGCCCCTTTATTCTGTCGCATTACGACGTCTTTGTCTTATCAACGCGCGCCGGCGCCTGCGCAAATCACAAAGTTAACGACGGCATTCTCCTGCACTCAGCTCACTCTTTTTTTTATAATCCTTCCTCTCTTAGAGCCTCCTAATGCGCCGAAAATAAACTCGGTAGCCATTAGGTCACGCAATTATTCTTCGCGACTGACGCTCTAATTTTCTGAAGTGAACCGCATAGCGAGTCACACTCCACGCGTGCGTTATGAACATATTTGGGCACGGGTTTTCGGGTATGTTTATGTATACCAGTGAGGTTTAGAAGATATGGGCGGTTTGGGAATTTTTTTTCTTTACGAGGATAATAGGGCGGGACTTGTCTTCAACGGAGAAGTATTATGGGTTAATGATTGGGTATAGAAGGTAGGTAAAAGGGACAAATTATATTTATTGTTGTATTTTTATTGCCACTTTGAGACTCTTGATTGCAGTTTTCTCCTTGATTTTCGATCTGCTAAAAGCATCACATATCTTGTGAATTATGGCTCCCACTGCACTCTGCAACGTAGCATAAGTTTGATAGATCTTTCCCAAGAGTGACATATACAACGCGATGCGGGCATTCTTTTTACACTCAAATCCTTGATATAGTGCGTAAAAAGGTAGGTTAGATAGTTTTATGTAAAAAAATGTATTAAACTAATACATCTACAAATACTAATTGAAATTTTTTAGCCAGACTACACGGTATTGTAGGTCGCCTGACTATTCCTAGAGATGTGCTACTTTATACTTACAGAATGAAATCAACAATATTGAATAATTTTAATAAAAGAAGCTTTCTCCAAAGGCTTTTCCAATCATCCCAACGAATCATCATATTGTATTTGTATTCTGTTCATTATTTTTCCAAAAGATAAGAAATATTTATTCTTTTGGTTTATTGAATGGAAAATTCTTTATAACAAGTTATCGAAGTCATCAGATTATTAAAAGTAAATACAGTATCTTTGAAAAATAATTCTTTCTTGTGTCACAATGATCTCGTATACGTTTCAAAAACGACTACAACAAAAATTGCAACAAACGTTATTTCACAGCATCCAACCTTTATCTACACACTTCCAACAACAACAACACAGTCACTTCCTGCTCTATATTATCTACCATTAACCCCGTAGTTCCATGAGTATACATCCAACCGATGCATTTCTCCTACAGCCCAATCCCCATTTCAACACAACTGTGTACCCCGTTACAGCCGCCATACGTTTCCCGTAATAACCCGAAAAAAGAAACCCAACCAGTCATAACACCGAGACGCACACAATACTCCGGCTTTAAAGCCACCGCAGACTCGAGTACAATAAAAATCCAAGTGTAAAAGACGAAAAAAAAAAAAGAATCTAACGTCTTTATGTGCCACGTCTGGCACGTGGTACGCTGAATGGAGAGAACAATAAGTCGCAGCAGCCGCGCGTTCGACGGCACGTCGCCAAGACGGTAGTAGGAGGAGAGTAGAACCGTGACTGCTGTATTGCCGGAAGGGCATATTTATCGGGGTCTTTAAACTTTGCGTTCACTCAGACATGGCGCGCGTTTGGTTATATTGAGGGCTGGTGTACGTGGTTCGATTGCGACGGTATACGAACATTTACACCGATATATATTCCGTCGAATCTTCTAACTTGAATTTTCCGGTGATATTTTACAATGATACTTGTGAGTTCGAACACGCACGAATGAATCGTAAGTTTGGTAAATGAAGAAAAGGATTGGCGGCTAAGGGTGGTAGAGAGTTACGATCGTGACGTAAGAAGAACGACCTGACATGTCCAGCATTGATACAGCTTCCGACGTAACGCATGTAAATGCCAGTCTCGAGTGCGCGTAGTAAACAATTACATCGCTTAAATTACGAGGCGCGCGTATACGCGCCGGCAGTACAACGAGCCATAATTTATACGTGACGCGCGTGTGTATATATACATCTGATAGTCTCTGCGTACAGGCACGAAAGAGATAGGACGAGAAACAGAGCGAGAGATACGGCGATACTACAGATATTTATTTTGTTTGCAATGAAAGTCGTATTGTTTTATAGTTTGTCGCAGTGGCCGTAGAAATCTAATAAAAAGGGTCTCTTTTAATTAGTTAGTGCTGTAATTTTTATAGAAGCTAAATTAAATCTGTTTGAAGTTAATGGTTTCATTTACATTATAAACATCGTACAATTCGTGCAGCAAAATTAGAGTAGATATTTGATATTTACAAGCAATTGGAAAATAAATGGGTAATTTCAGGTCAACTGAGCAAGATGAAAATTTAAAAATTGCTCAAAATTTGTAGACACTTAGTTTTTTATGAAAAAAATACCTTCTTGAATTTTAGGGGCAATATTTCAATAATTACAAAAGTTATTGCATATCAAAAATTATTATTTTTTGCAATTTTTGGTGAAAACTCAACT
>JAWWEQ010039533.1:0-18860 GCA_035583055.1 Torymus tubicola
TTCTACACATTAAAATAATATTGTACGTATTGTAGTTTGGTGTTGCCGTAGCAGAAAACGAAAAGTGATCACCTTTTGTAAAAAAAAAAGGAATAATAATTCAAATATTAATATCCCCGGACCTGTACAATATTCTGAGTAACATAATACTCTATTTTTTGTGAGCTTAGAAATTTCTTTTTATGATTTATTTAAAAAGTTTTTTTTTGCGGATTGAATCTTAGAAAACATTTTTTTTTGTCTCGCCCTTGCAAACATTTTTGTTGTTGTCTCGTTTGGGGAGCCCTTGCCACAGAGGGAAATACACAACGTAACCAACAGATGGCAGTCAGTTTATTATTTTTTTGTGTGTTTTTTTTCTTCTTTGTTGCGCTCTTGTTAGATTCTCGAACTTGCGATAATCGCAAGGGGCCTCCCGAGAGAATTTGGTTAGTGGCTTCCTGAGTAACACACGCTCGAATAAGCGTGTGGAGAGATTTATATCTTTCGTCGTAGTTGATAAGTTGTTGATATGTTTTTTCCCCTTGTTAGTGAGTAAGTTATAGTTAGCTAGTAAGATAGAAAAAAAATTAGTTCATCGTCGAAATGGATTCCAACATTGAACGGAACCGATTGACTGAAATATTAACAGAGAAGGTGCGTCTGGAAAAAGTTTTTGAATCATACGACAAGGAGAAGATTTACCAGTTGCTGAAAACAAGTAGGGTAAACAGAGAGGGAGATCGAATCGATTTGGTAGATCGTCTGGTTCGGTTTGATTTGCGACGAACATTTGGATCAGGTGCGGCACCCTGGAATATAGGGCAGGACAATGATACGTCGAGAGGATCCGTAGCACCTGGATTGCAACACGATGAGTCCTTCGCTGGAGAGGCTACAGGTGTAGACTTATGCGAAGGAACAAACACTGCATATGTATTGTTCAACTCCACCGTGAAGGAAAATACGAATCAGCCTTCACAGCCAACGGCTACAGCATCGAAACAACGATCGTGAACAGCAGTGTGACGTCCGGGATAATGTCGACGCACGAAAAGGAGAGGCCTTCTCGAGTGTATGAAACGATATATTCTGGCTTGGCATCCGAGGCCAGTCAACTAAGCACAGTCATGAGCACTCGAGCAGCACCGGAGATGTATGGAGCAAAACCAAAAGGGACGGACCAGCACAACTTTAGTAGTCAGTATTATAGTATTCTATCGAGTGCACAATCCAACTATGTACTCACGTCCGAACGAAAGTTTGTTTCCTCCACATCCCGTGTCCACTTCAAGTAGTACGCTTCACTATTCACACCACCTCTATCAGAGCCCATATATCGCTCAGCCTACCGAAACTTACCACAGACCCCTTCTTCAACCGCACGCCATTGAAATTTCTGGTATTACGAATATCGAAACTTCACAAAATAATAATACGAAAGTACATTTCGGAAGCCATCCCTTACCGAATATCGAAACCTCAGTTGATCAAAACAGATCTTCTCGTATCGAAACTAGTCGGCATCAAGAGGTAAATATTCCTAGGTGGGAATCGAACCAACAAGGAGAATCAACTCGTCAGATTCCTGGTCCAATCCCTATGTCAACCGAAGAAATTTACACTCGGTCAGATGAGAAAAACTTAGCATCGGAAGGAATAAATTCTTCACAGCCGCCATTAAATCGACAACACCAATCAAGGATGAGAGATGCCAGAGACATTATTCAGCAACCTTTCGTTGGTGGAAACAGTAGCTCATCGTTTGTGAGACAAGCTCCCTCAGGAGCTAATCATAATGTGGACTTATACCCTCCGAACGTGGGGTACCCATGGCCTTATCCGCCCATGTATCCCCCACACGGATATTATCCACCAATGGCATATGGGCCAGCTTATGGACAGCCCCCATACCCCATAGATTGTCGTAATGATTCTCAAATTGACCCTAGGGTAATGTCTTTCGCTCAGTCTTCGTTGGTAGATTTGTCAAAACGTTATTCAAACTGGGATACGACATTCCAGAGAGAAACGAGAACATGCACTCTCTTACAAAAGTGGCAAGTTAGTTTCTTAGGGGCATGCAGAGAGGATGTCGACGAATTCATAGAAAGGATAAAAGAATGTCAGCACTCACTGAGCGTGACTGATGAAGAAATCCTTAAGCTAGTCCCATCGATTTTGTCAGGTGACGCTCGTTTCTGGGCACGACCCCTAAGTAAAAGTTGGAATTCGTCAAGTGATTTCTTTGCAGCGCTTCGTTTGCAATATAAAGTACCTGACTTCCAGGCCAGACTGGAAGATGAGATTAGAGCCAGGACTCAGGGCTCAGACGAACCTATCTCGTCGTTTATTTCAAATTTAAGATTATTATTGGACAAAGTTGAACCAAGAATATCTCTCGAAGCGTAACTCGAGAGAGCATATCGAAACTTGCATCCGTCCCTTTATCGTGTGATTCGTAGAGATCAATTCAGATCGTTCGAAGAACTGCAAATCATAGGACAGTGAGAAGAGGTCAGGAAAGAAAGGGAAAGGACCTATCGGCCCCCACCGCCTCCTGCAGCATCTCTCTTCCCTAATTTCGCTTGCAAGGTGAAAAAGCAAGTGAAGACAGCAGTTATTAATACTACAGATGAAGAAGACAAGCCAA
Source organism: Torymus tubicola (assembly GCA_035583055.1). Classification (NCBI taxonomy): domain Eukaryota; kingdom Metazoa; phylum Arthropoda; class Insecta; order Hymenoptera; family Torymidae; genus Torymus; species Torymus tubicola. The sequence goes on from JAWWEQ010039533.1 coordinate 2,633, forward strand.
GCGTAGCAGCGTTGAAAGAGACTTCGAAGGAACTCACCTTATCGAAACGTCGCAGTGAAGCTCCTTCGACCGGCACACCCACGCGTGAGCGAAAAAGAAAAACAAATATTGAAACTAAAAACCAATAAAGGAGAAAGCCAAAAAGCGCAACCACCCTCGTCACCAACTACGCCACATGCAACTCAAACTAAAGTCGCACCGGACACTTGTTGGGTATGCAAAAAGCGAGGGCATTGGGCGAGGGAATGTAGGTACCGACAAGGCATTCTCTGCTTTCGTTGTGGTCACCCTGGAGTTCTGGTTAAAACATGTCCGAAGTGTAGCATAGAAACACCAAAGACGGAGCAAGTAATTAAGAAACAGGAATCGACGCCAGCTAACAGTAGCGCGTTAGCTTCTGTAGGCTCACCACTCCACTCGGAGACAGTGTTAGTCAAAACTAGTTTCGTCTCACCTCCACCGGAAGCAGCTGCAGCAGTAGGCCACCTGGACAACCGCCTCTATGTAAATATTGAAATCCAAGGGCGTATTTTTTCTGCATTGCTTGACAGTGGCGTGATAACTTCGTTTTTAGGTCCAAGGCGAGCAGAATTGCTTAAGTCACGCATAACCCCTTGCTCGACGTACATGATAATGGCAAATGGGCAACCGATAAAATAATGGGAGACGTAGAGCTGACGTTCACCATAGATGGTGAAGAAATTGCCATACGGATAAGGGTCTCTAAGGCTCTTAATTACGACGTCATCCTCGAATTGGACATAATGGAGCTCCTTCAGATGCGAATTAATTTCGCTGAGCGAACTTGGTACACTCCGAAAGGAATTGTTCACCCCTACTACCCCAAAAACAAGGATCCATCTTCGATCCTGGCAGTCGCAGCTATTGATGGCGTAGCAGAATTATCTCAGGGAGAAAGGATACTTCTACGAGTCAAAGTAGACCCCTTTCTCGACACAACCGGTGGACCAATCGGACCTGCGCGGATTACACCGCACAGAATCGATGTACAAGTACATGCGCCTATAAAACAGAAAAGCAGACGCATCTCGCCAAAATTGTTGGCGGCAGCACATGCAGAAGTTGATCGGGTATTAGCTGAAGGGATCATAGAACCTTCGGAGAGTCCCTGGAGCAGCTGTCCGGTTATTGTCCCCAAAAAGGATAATTCGATTCGATTTTGTATTGATTATCTTTCATTAAATAAAATCACAAAGAAGGATGCTTACCCACTTCCTCCTATGGATAATTTGTTAGATAATTTAGGAAACGCGAAATACTTGTCGAAGATTGACCGCAGACAAGCCTATCATCAAATCCCATTAGAAGAATCAAGCAAAGAAGTCACGGCCTTTGCGATTCAAGGGAAAGACTTGTTGCAATTTACGCGTCTTCCTTATGGCTTAATCAATGCCTCTGCGAGTTTTCCAAAGGGCAATGGATAATATTTTCGGGCCAGAATGGCAGCCGCAAGTCTTCGTCTACATGGACGATATTATTATCGCCACAGACACGTTTGAAAAACACTTAGATTTGTTAGTGAAAGTCTTATCGAAACTAAAAGATGTAGGGTTACAAGTCAATGGTGACAAATGTAATTTTTGTTGCTCCGAAATTCGATATCTAGGCTTCGTTGTAAATAAAGACGGGTTGAAAACAGACACAGACAAAATCGCACCTATTCTGAATTTTCCTGTCCCTAAGACTCTAAGGCAATTACGTAGTTTTTAGGAATGGTGACTTGGTACGCTAGATTTATTAAAAAACTTGCCGAAATTAAAGCGCCACTCAACGAACTTCTTAAAAACAATGTACGTTGGTTTTGGGAGGGGGAGCAGCAGAAGGCTTTCGAGACATTACGACTTCTACTTACGCAAGCACCCGTGCTGGCGCGGCCCGATTTAAGTTTACCGTTTATCCTACAGACGGATGCGAGCGATAGGCAATTGGGCGCAGTGCTCAGTCAGGAGTTTGCTGATGGCGAGCATGCTATCGCGTATGCTAACCGCTTCTTAACAAAGACGGAGAGAAACTATACAGTCACCAAAAAAGAATATCTAGCAGTACTGTGGGCGGTAGAGAAATTTAGAGGTTATTTGTTAGGAGAAGAATTTACAGTGATTACGGATCGCAGTAGCCTTCTGTGGCTCCATAATCTGAAAGATCCAACGAGTCGTTTGGTAAGGTGCGCTATGGCTCTCCAGGCATATAACATGAAGCTTGTACACAGGAAAGGGGCATTACATAAGGTCCCTGATGCACTGTCTCGAGCATTCGACGAAGAATTAGACGAAGCTGCAGTTATAGGCTTAGCTAGCACCGATGAATGGTATACTAGTCAGTTCAAACTTGTAGAACAGGATCCTAGTAAATTTCCAGATTGGAAAATTGAAAATAATCTGTTATATCGACATTGCCCCGATCAGTATTTCGACGAAACTATCTCAGACCTGGATAGGTGGAAGTTGGTTGTCCCTGAGGCAGATCGAGAAAGAGTGTTGGTCGAATGCCATAACACTCCTCACGCAGGGCACTTCGGCGTTGAGAAAACTAGATATCGTGTCGCCCAAAGTTATTATTGGCCATCGTTGTATAAGGATGTAGTTAGGTACGTGAAGCAATGCATGGACTGCCAGATGCACAAAGTGTCACAACAGGCACCAGCAGGCTTAATGGGGAAGCGAGAGATCAGAGGTCTCTGGTTGATTGTCGCAGCGGATATTATGGGTCCATTTCCACCTAGTAGATCGATGTATCGTTATCTGTTAGTCTTTCAAGACTTATTTACAAAATTCGTTGAAGTTAGGCCTCTTCGTCGAGCAGCTGCACAATTAATTTCGAAAGCTTTTGATGAATTAGTTGTATTTCGTTGAGGTTGTCCAAAGTACTTAGTCACGGACAATGGTACAGAGTTTTCCAATAACTTGATGTCGTCGCGGCTAAAAGAGTTGGGGGTTATCCAAACCACCATCGCCCCATATCACGCCCAAGCTGAACCAACCCAACCCCACGGAGAGGGTAAATCGAAGCTAAAGACTATGATGTCAATGTTTGTGAAGGAAGATCATCGTGACTGGGACATCCATCTGCATGAATTCGCGTACGCGCTGAACACATCGGTACGTTTTTCGACACGGCTAACCCCGGCCTTTTTGAACTTTGGTAGAAACATCCGCTCTATCCCGAACCTTCGCCAACAAACGGAGAAGGGTGAACTTGTGGAAATAGGTGAATGGAAAGTGTAGGCGGACCGAATGACGCGTCTTTCAGCCATATACGAATTGGTGCAGAAACACCTGCAGCTCGCTAACGAAAAGCAAGCGAAATATTATAATAAAAATCGTCGTAGTCGGTTTTTTGGAGTTGGTGACTTAGTCGTGCGTAGGAGGCATTTTCTCTCGTCAGGAGCCCAGAACTTTGCCGCCATGCTGGCTCCCAAGTTCAGCACCGCGTTTAGTGAAAAAAGTTCTGTCACCGGTCGTATATGAGTTGGAGGACGTTGACAGTCACCGCGTCTCAAAAGTCCATATCTCGGACTTGAAACCGTTTGTGCAATCTACAAAAAACCCCTTTTACTTCGACAGATTCCACTCCGTCTACATCACCGGTCAAGGATGATGGTAGGAAGAGGGCGCGGATGAGGACGCGGAGGACCAGCTCCGTTACGTCGCCCAAGCGAGACGCCGCTGTGGGAGGAGGTCGCTACCAACTCCGACAGCGATCAACTGGTGGAGTTCGCGGTTTAAAAAGGTGCTGCTTGGGTTCGACGGTGATAAAGAGACCCTACTGACCGACCAGCCTCCGGGGCCAAACCCCCCATCGCCACAACGCGTCTTCCGGGGACAGCTCGGATTGCATCAGCCTCTTGTACCGGTAAAGTTACGTGGCTTCACGGCCACGAGTGGGCAGCCGTGCCAGGCATCCACATCTTCTCAGGCTGATGCGTCCGCAGCCCCCCTGGAGCGTGACCCTTGGGAGGGATTGTTATATGAGCCATTTGGAGAGTGGGGGCAAGCAACCGGGAGAGGGGTGAAAAGTGGGACTCCCATCTCGCTTGAAACCCCAGCGGGACCCTCCACCACCAGGGTCACCGTCAAGCAGCGGAAGAAGGTGCCAAAAAAGGTGGCTGGCCGAGGACGTGGGATACGACCACCGCTGCGAAAGCTGGATGTCGTCTTTCGGCACGACCGATTGGTGCAGACAGCCCCGGATGGGGAAAGCCTTAGCGACCTGCCAAAAGAGGCCGGACCCCCGGTGTTACCAAGCCCGAGGGGTTGCAGTTGGAGATCCCCGGTGCCTACAGTAAGGGATACACCCTTGAATCGGATGAGGTGGTGAGAGGAAGCGTTGGCGGAAGAGACGGAGAGGCAGTTGAAGGAGGCGCATAGGCGTATCAATTTGGAAGAACAGTTTACCACGCCAATGACGATCCGGCGGCAAGAGGCCGAATGTTATCTGCTCATGCGCGTGCTGGCCCAAGTCCCAGCCGCCTGTCCGATAGAATTGGGAGAGGAGGACCGGCCACCATCTCCGGACCCCTCTGTGTCCGTCTCAGTAGCCTCAACATCCGTCAGCGCGAGGCAGGACAGGTGTTGGAACTATCAGGGGCTTGGACACCGGTACACTCAGTGTCCTCGCCCGAGGCGGGGCGGTTTCTGTTTCCGGTGTGGGAGATCGGGCGCGTACACAAATAATTGTGTGAGCGAATATTGCAGGTTGAGGAGAGAGCTTGCGTCGAGTGCCGCCTCTTCGCCGACTCCCTCATCGGGGCAGAATGCGCCCTCGTCTTCGGGTGAGCACTGAGGGATAACCGGTAGTGATACCGCAATCCTCTCCACCACACCTCTTCTGATTTTATCGAAACTTTATTGGCGCTTTTATCGAAACTTTTATCGAAACTTCGGTCGAAACTTTATTGGCGCTTTCATCGAAACATTTATCGAAACATTTATCGAAACTTTTGTAGAAATTTGTTGATTTTGTTGTATACTTGGACTTTGTGGGAAATTGTAGTAAAGATCTTTCTCTCTTAAAGCCCCAGATTCTTTTTTGATGGACCAATAAGTTTGTCGTCTAGTGTTCAAAAAATTCTTGAATGTTTTTTTTTTCTCTTTTTCGCATTGTTGTTTGCGAATTCAGAAGAAGTAGAGAGACGTCTTAGAATAGAGAAGAAATCAAGTCACAAATCCCTTGTCAAAGCTTTTAGCATAATAGTTGTCGGTGCTAAGAGATTGGGTGAAGCAAGGAGTTCGTACGTGATCTCTCAAACGTGATGCACAACTTTCTATGTTAAAAAAAAAAAAAAAATTACGGACACAATTGTCGGTGTCACGGAATCAGTCCAATATATTATTCGTAGTAGTTCGCGAAAGTCGTAATCATCGTGCTAATAAAGAAAATAATTAGATAGATGTTACAATGAGTAGGATCCTCTGTGGTTATTGTAAGCAAAGAAGTTCAATTGAATATCGTTGAAACTTATTTTATTGAATCATTCTTATTAAAACCTTTTGTTTATTAAAAGTTATTAGTCGTAGTTGTACGCGAAAGTCGTAATTATCGGGTTACCAAAGGACATTATTAGGTAGATGTTACGATGAGTAGGATCCTCTGTGGTTATTGCAAGCAGAGAAGTTCAATGAAATAATGTTGAAATTTATTGTATTGAATCATACTTATTGGAACCTGTTTTTGTAGTTAGATATTGTACCATCCACCCTGACAGGCATTGTAGTGAGACAAGAGAGATCTTCACGAAACGCGGAGCGCGCTTCGGTCTTGGGAGGGGGAATTTGTAACGCTCACAAGTGAGCCTTACAAGTTATACACGAATCATTGTTGACATGCTCGGTACCGGCTACTTAAAGTCGCTCTTCGTAGGTGCATAAGTAGTAAATAAATAGTGTGCGCACAGTCGTCCTATGCAGCATATGGGAGCGAGAGAGAGAGAGAGAGAGAGAAAAATTATCGTGATAAGTGGGAAAATTCCACGACTGGGCGATCGCGAGCTGTGGTCGCGTCGCGCTCAGGCACTTTGTCGCCGATCACAGCCGAAGCTGGTTGACTTCGGCTGTACAACCGACTCCATCGTGGACCGCCGTATAGCGCAGAGCAGATATATAGTAGTAGATTACAGTGAAGTTATTAAAGGAAAAACTGAGTAGCAGTCGTTGTTGTGCATAAAGAGAAGAGAGCCTAGAAGAGTACGCAGAAGTGAGACCGTGCACCGACCGATAAGATGAAGACGACCGAGCTGCGAAAACCACCGTCGCATCAGGACTCGCTCACCAGCAGGAATCGTAAGTGTGACTAGGCTGCGGCCATTTTGTGATCGCGCCGGAATCTCTCTCTCGCGCTCGCGTATCCTACTCTAGTCGTCACCTAGAGTTAGAAATTTTTGTCGAAATGAATCGTACCGAAACGTGCACCTTATTCTCCGAAACTAGTAGCTTATCGAAACGTGCGCCTCTCTCGAAACGTGTTTGCCGAAACTTTATCGAAACTTAGGTTGTTACAAGCGCTCGCGATCTCGCGCCTGAACTTGTGTCCTTTACCCCGCTCTACCGCGATCAAGTGTTACATCGCGTTGTTATATATTTTTTGTTAGAATTAGTTAGATTGCTGGGGGCGACCCAGCTGGCGCTCAACATATTTTTCTTGTTAAATATTAATCTTTTATATTTCAAATTACTTTTTATATTTTATTTTAATAAATGTTAAAGTTTATCTGTTAATTGCATAGTTTCTTTAGCAACCCACGTCATACCACCTCCTTGGATTCTCCTTGATTAAACATATACTAATTGTGCATGACTAGTAATTTTATATTTGCAGCACTTGTATTTTCAGTTAGCCTTTCAGCATAACCCTACTACCCAGGTTGCCCTGTCTAGTAGCCCGTTATAACATATACTGCACTGCTTACAAACATATTTACCAACTCTCTTTGACATTGTACTATAAATACGTACTGTCACACCTTGAATCTGATTACAACAGATACATTAAAGATTCTTTTCGAAAATGATGAATTAGGTAATGTTCATAAGTCCGTCACTAGAAAATGTAAAGATCTGTGGAAATGCTTGAGTATCTTCAATGTACTTTGATAAGGCCAGTTGAGACTCGATGGAATTCAATGTACGACTGCTTGTGTCAATTATTTTCTCTTCAAGAAAAACTATTTGGTTTTGAAATGCTTCTTATTTCAAAAAGTACATGTTTGACAAGAGAAGATTTTTCTTACATGAAGGATGATCTAGAAGTATTTAAACCATTTGCTAGAGCTTTTGACGGGTTACAAGCAGAGCGTCATTGCCACTATGGATATCGATTACCAACTTTGATAAGTTTGAAGAAAAAGTACAAACAATTATTTGTGAGTAATGCAGCGCTGTGTAAACCATTACTCAATGGTTCAATTTTAAAATTGGACGAAAGACTCGCTGATTTTTTTATGTTGGAGTGCATTAGTGGGATAGCAGCAATAGCTGCATTATTGCATCCTAAATTCAAGGCAGCTTGGGTACCATGTTTAGGCAAAACAGCCCAAGAAAAACTAAAGAATTGACTCAAGAAGTGATGAGTCCTGAATTTTCGAGTGAGCACCCGGCAACAATGATCGAAAGTGATGATGATTTTTTTGAATTTACGGACAACTATGAAAATCCAATGCTAACGTGTTCGGTTGTTTGTCCTGAAAACAATGTAAAATACTAGCTATTTTAAAAAAATATTGAGTTATCAAAAAGTTATTTATTAATTTTAATACTCCGTTGCCTTAATCAGCGCCTGTTGAGAGGTTATTTTCACTAGCAACACTATTAGATTTGCCTAAATTAAATCGAATGTCTGATCATTTATTTGAAAATAGAATTTTATGTAAAATAAATGCACGAAACAATTTTTAAAAAATGATCAATTTGTTTTAATTTATTATAGCCCACAAAAAATATTCATGGTTACTAATCAAGCAACTATTACATAACAAAAAAATTATGACATTTTTAAAAACCGCTAGCAATAGATTGGCAGTTAGCTGTTTCAAACAAATCCTTTTTTTACTTTTATTAATTCGTAATAATCTATTGCAACAGATGTCCATAATGACATTTTATATCAAGGAAAAGAGGTTATTTTTAATCGAATGTGTACCATTAAAAATATTAAAGTTAATTTTCAATCGAATGTGTTCGACTAAAAATTAAAAATACAATTTTCAGTCGTATGTGTTCAATTAAAAATTAAAATAGTATATTACGCAACTAGTGCATAAAGCAGGTGATTTACGCACTATTTTTTGACAGAAGTGCGTAAAACACTGCAAATTTATTAAAATACAGACTAATATAAAAAGGGAAATGTAATAAGCGATAGGAGGCGATTTACTCGCCCGAGTGTAGCGAGGGTGAGAAAAATGACGAGGAAATCCACATAAATGAGGTAAAAAAAAACATAGTAATATAAATAAACTTTTATTTTCTATTTAATTCTATCCCAACATAAGTAAAGTTTATTAAGAAAACTATTACAATAAATATATGAAAACTTAATTATTTATTAAAAAATAAACTATTACAATCAATATAAAAAAATAAATCATAAAGAATTTATAATGGTTGTTTCCATATTATTTTTTTATAATTTAATTGAAACAAATTTAACTGAAGAATTATTCAGATTGAAAAAAAAATTCTTATTTTGAAATAGGGAATTAAGACATTAGCATAGATTTATTCATACTCGTAGCATCGTTTGTTTTGATTAGGCTTAGCCTGAGTGCCCACAATTCCATGAAATAGATATCGGTTTGTTTACTTATTTTGAGAAATTTTTAAGCAAAGGGTTCGAAGCGTGCTTAAAGAAAGTGTTTTGTATAGTTTGTTATGCTTGCTTACTGTATGCAAAGCAACATGTTTATATATATTTAGACGGAGCGTGCGCAAAGCATTTCTGAGTGTGTAAATCTATTGCTTTGCGCACTGAAAACAAGCATGAGAAGCAGTGTTTTGCGCACACTGTGTTAAAAAGTTAATTTTCAATCGAAAGAAAATTTTATTTTTAATCGAGATACGTAGAATTAAAGATTAATTCTAATAATTAAACTATTTAATCGTTAATTTATCGTCAATTAATTGAAAAAGTTAATTCAACATTTTGAACTCTGTGCAGGGTACTGCTGACGTCACAAGAAGTGGGACACCCAGCAGCGTACGGAAAACTAGGTAGCACCCACGATGCGGGAACAATGGGTTTAAGTATTGTGCAGTCCAAACATCTCCACGTTCTCGATAAAAATTTGCGTCGTCTTTTTCACATACATACAGGGGCCTGATATTGTCCCTTATTTTAAAATCTGCGGGCTCCACGCTGAAGCTGCAGTAGCTCAAGTCTTAGCAGATGTTGCATATCCAATAATAGACGCGGATCTCCTTTCTCACTTTGGTCTCACAGTAGATCTGAAGAACTATTTGCTTGTAGACTCCGTTATCGGTTTACAAGTCACTCGGACAAAAGTGCACCAAGGGGGACTACTCCCCATTTGCAGCTTAACTTGGTGCATCCTTTCTGCAAGTACGCGCAAATTATAGCCAAATTATCCAGGGTCATCAGTGCTGAAGGAACCACTCCTCTGAAAGCTTATCCAGCTGAGCTTGCAGCTGCGCGATTTGAGATTTCGCTTATGAAACGGCGTAAATATCCGGAAGCGTGGGCTGCATGTGCTCAACCAGGGTGTCTGTAAGTTCAGCAATCTCCTGAAGAGAGTTAGATTCGGGGCCACAAGAATTCCGCGGCAATGATTCGAAAAACTTTCAATGAATATTGATTTAAGGACCGCCTCGCTGCAATTTGCGTCGTGATTGTTGTTACGCACCCACGCGAGAAATAGCAAGGGTTTCCCATTGGTCGCGATCTGACTCTTGAGTAGCTGACTGAGCTTGGATTCTGCTGACTTAGAGAATGTCGCGAATATGCGCTCTTTAATTTTATCATAGGGTGCCTCGTGATCTGGCGTGATAATTAGATCCGGTATGACCGCGGCCACATCTCCGTCGAAAGTAGCGTCAATCCTGAGTGCGGGCGTGTTACCTCCTTTTGGTTATCCAGCGGGGCTTGCAACATAACTGGCACTGCAGAACCGGATCGTGAAGCTGTATAATCCGGATTCTCCCTCAAACTGGTGACGGAAATCTTTAACGAGGAAGTAGACGACATTTCAACGTCCATCATCACGGAACCTACTACGTCGAGATTGGTGTCAACCTGCAAGCAGAGACTCACCTGAAATCAACAAAGCATACAAGAAATAGTAAGTCTTTGGCATTCCTTAATTCCGACCTAACTTTATACTTATAAATACGATTGATCGCATAAAAATAATAAAACAAAAAATGGCAAATAATCAACAACAAGTAAATCGAAAAACAAATCAAGCTCCGATCTCAATGAAACAATTTAAAACAAGATTAGCTATATGGCGCAAAGCCATCCCCGTGTATGTGAAGGAGGCACGAAGTTCCTATCATACTTTTTACAGACATGCGACAGATTTGCCGCGAATCTAACGAGAAACGATGCCTGGACGTAGCACTGGACCATCAAATTTCATCACCGAAGAACTGCATGACCAGCAGGAACAACAGGAAGAAGAACCAGAAGGATATCAAAATCAAAATGAAATAATAATCAATTAAGAAGAGTTTCGATGCGAAGATTCGAAAATTACCGATAACGGAAATTTTCGACAGGATGGCGACACTATCTAAGCCACATAGTGAACTTAAATGCTATCAGAAATTCACGTCATCTGCTTGATATTGTAACAGGGAACCCAACCCAACCCACCACTCAAAATTCTAATCGACTCTTCATCCATTATTAACCCAAAAATTGCATTCGAACTATTTTCTGAATCTATTTTTCCCTACGATTTTGAAATAAAATCTGTAAATAAATCGACAAAAGGTACACATGCCCTTACCTATCTTTCTTACAGCAGAATGGCATCAAATCTATGACTGTTTAGTTGGACACAAGGGTTTACAAAATTTGGAAGCTAATATCGATTACAAAAATCAACTTCTTAGTACAGCTAAATTTGAAATAAATTATTTAAAGAATATTCCAAAAGAATGAGAGCGCAGATAAGAACTGTTGAACAGTAAGAAAAAAAAGGATTGAATCGCTATGTGAAAAATACAAAGACTGCTTCTACAACGAAGAGTAGAAATTATCAGTCACCAATGCGGTTTTACGTGATATTCGCATAAAAGATGACCCTATTTACGTCAAAAGTTTTAGATATCCATATGATCTAAAAGAAACAATACAAGAGCAAATCAGAAAATTATTAAAAAATGGAATAATTTGGCCAAGTAGCGCCATACTCATTCGCAGTCTGGATAGTTCCAAGAAAACAAGACGCCAGTGACAAGAAGAAGTGGAGGATTGTTATAGATTACGGAAAACTAAATGATAAAACCATTGAAGACAAATACCCGCTACCGCGAATAGAAGAAATTCTAGAAAATTTAGGTAAATGCTCCTATTTCACTACCTTGGACTTGGCGTGGGGATTCCAGCAAATACCATTGCATAAGGACTCAATGGAGAAAACAGCCTTTACCGTTGAAAACGGCCACTACGAATACGTTCATATGCCGTTTGGCCTAAAAAACGCACCAGCGAGATTCCAACGAATGATGGATACGGTTTTCTTCAACCGTATTTTCTTGATACGGTTGATTGAATGGATAGTATTTTCTTAAGAAAATACTTGAACAAATTCTGTTTTCTCTACATCGATGACATCGTAGTATTTTAAAAATCATTACAGGAGCACTTACAATATTTGAAACTCATATTTAAAGAAATTAGAAATTATAGAGAAATTGAAAATTCAACTTGACAAAATCGAGTTTTTAAGGACCGAACTACCATTTTGGGACAGATTATAATGCCAGAAGGAATCAAGCCAAATGCTGAAAAAAATTGACGTCAAAGATATCCGGTCCCAAAAACATTAACAGAAGTAAAATCATTTTTATCACTTACAGGGTTTTACCGGAGATTCATAAAGGACTACGCGAACCTCTCTAAACCTCTTACGAAGGTGCTTCAAAAGAATGCAAAATTAGATTATGAAGATGAAAAGTATTTGATGATATTCAACAAATTAAAAGAACTAATTGTTAACGCTCCTATATTAGCAGATTTAAATGTTGGTATTGGAACCGAATTAAATCAGGATAGACATCTTATATCATGCTTTTCTAGAACTGTAAATTCTGCCAAGCAAAATTACTCCACAATTGAAAAGGAGTTGTTGGCTGTTGTGGAAGCACGCTGACATTTTTTACCCTATCTATATAGCAGAAAATTCACCATTGAAACAAACCATAAGCCGCTCACTTGGCTCTGGTCATTAAAGACGCTTAATTCTCGACTAATCTGCTGGAGAATTAAATTGGAAGAATATGACTTTCAAATAAAATACAAAAAGGGCACGGAAAATAGCGAAGTGAATACGTTAAGTCGCTTAGAAATCAATACTCACGAGAAAGACGACTCGCTTTCTATGATCGCCCAGGCACCTGATGTTGCATCTCGTGCAGCTGAAGAAGTAAACAAAGATGACGATATGGCAACCGACCACACATCTGGTGAAGACCCAGTCTTCTCCTTACCTATAACAGAGAAAAACATACATGCTTTCAATTACTGCATAATACTGAAATCAGGAAATGATTATGACTTAAAAATTAATAAAGACATACTTAAGGTACAATATATAGTAAAAATAAAGGAAAAAGACGCAACTATTAAAATTGCTTAATGTAAACATTAAACCAGATAAACAATTCGGAATTTATTTCACAAATAAGGAATTGGAAATCACCGCTTATAGAATATTAAAAGATCCTGTAAATGATCAAAATAATTTTATGAAGAAACTGGAAGAATATCATAACGATAATCATAACAGAAAACAAGAGACAACAACACATTTAAAAAAAAATTTTAAACTCTTAATATGGATAGAATTATTCAAAATTACATAATTAAATATGAATAGTGTTTGAAGCATAAATATGAGCGAAGAACTTACGAAACAGAAAGTTGTGGCCCTATCATTGCCAACAGACCATTACAACATATACATATAGATATTTTCCATATTAATAAAGAAAAATTTCTTAAAATAATAGATATATTCTCAAAGTATATTCAGGCTTACCATTTCCCGGATGGAAACGCAACAACCATATTAAGCAAATTTCGACATTTCGCCTCTCACCACAATTTCCCGGACCAAATTAGATCTGACAACGGAAGCGAATTTAATTCTGCAGTATTTAAGGAATTTTGTAAAATACACAAAATTGAATATCACCAAACTACCATTAACCGACACACATCAAATGAGCCAATCGAAAGATTGCATTCTACTTTAAGAGAAAAGTTAAGTATTTTGATAGATCAAGATCCTAAAGAATGAGTTAAAAACCATATGACTAGAGCTGTCTGAATATATAAGCAAAGCATTCACTCTTCGACAAATTTTGCACAATTCACTCTTTTATATGGACTGTGCGAGGAACTACACAAACGCATCATCGAACTGTAGACCGACACACTTGAGAAGTACAATAAAATCAGACAAAATGAAATTTTATCTTTTTACGACGAATTATATAAGAAACATAAAGAAAAGCAGAAATCGTCTCATGATTCGGTTAAAACGCTAGATAATAAAGAGATCTACATTAAAACCTATCAGCAGCAACGAAATAAAACAAACGCGGTTATCAAAAATTACTTACACAAAAACAAAAAGGCCCCGCATTAGAATGTTATTTTCATGTTAGAAATTTACTCAAAAAGAATTTATGTTAGATTACCATTATGTATTAGACTTTGACTTTGCTCAGAGATCAATTGCATTTACTATGGTTATTATTTATATAATTAAAATCCCTATCCTCAATCCTATCGAATTCTCGCTTTACCAAAGACTTGCTACAATTAAATTGCTGACTTCTGGAACGTGTTATATGACGGACTACTGCGGTTGTAAATGCCCTCTGGGACATTCCTCGTTGGTTACGCGCATGACGTGGTACTGGTGATAGAGGCTCGGAACGCGGACTTGGCGCAACTTATTTTGGGCCAAGCAATGAGGCAAATTATGTGGTGGATGACAGAGCACGTGCTCAACCTCGCGTTAGAGAAGACCGAGATAGTTTTGCTGACTGGAAAAGAAATCTCTACGATACTGCCGATGTACGTAAGATTGCCTCCTTTTGGTTATCCACTGGGGCTCACAACATAACTCAGGTGTGTCCAAATGTTTAATTTCCTAGTGAAGGTGCAACTGATTCGGCTTCGCAGGAGGAACGCGTGTGTTTGTGTGAACGATCGACTGAATGCACGCATGCATGAGTGTAACAAAAGTTCAAGGACATAACCTTAAATTTGCATTGCATGCTAGCGAGAACGCATGAGTATATTGCTCACACTCCTAAAAAATGCATTTGCGACCCGACCTTATCGTTAAAAACGAACGTTGACGCAATTTTTTAACCGAGGTTTTCGTCACTGAAAGTGTTTGTAAATGTTCGTGAAGAGATCTCCGAGATGCTCAAAGTATTCTTCAATAATGTACACGGCAATAACACGACTGTGTTGTTGAAGAGCAATTGTTTACCCGGAAAGCTCATAGTTTAAAGTCACGTAGACTGGTTTTGAAAACACAGTCGCCGTCGCGTATTAGTGCATACGCATGCGCAATTCCGAGAATCGGCCAATGGGCGCGCCCAATACCGCGAAACGTGAGCTGGTGAGTTTAAAATGTCCGCTGCGCGCAATATAAAAATGACGAGAATTAAAAATTCGATTCACTTGCTACATTTAAGCGCCGAGATGCCTGGCACGCTGATGAAGGTGTTCTCGCGTCCACAAGTTTCGGTGAAACCTGTGCAGTTCGAATAAAATTAGTTTGTCAATTTCACTACATTACCTACCTAGTTTTTATAAGCCCGGCAGATTTAATATGTTTCTTCGAATTCTAATCACAATGAAGCGGTGTTCATGTTGATAGTAAATTAAAATATCAAATAACGGTGCTTATAATGAAATAGTTGATTTTTGTTTATTATCATAAATACAACTCGCCTTTTATTACAATTTTTATGCTTATTATTAAAAATAATAACTACGATCGCGAGAGAGCTTGCATTATCGATTATATGTAGAACGCGGATTTGATTAAATTCATTAAGCTATGTAACATATCTAGCTTAGTTCGGCAATATACTGAAAAAAGTGAATCAATTATTGAATGTATTATTATTATTATTATTATTTTTTTTTTATTTTTTTTTTATTTTTTTTTATTTTATCCGTGGAGTTGGAGAATGCGTTTTACGCACCTTGGGGGAGGCATACGGGCCTCAATACCCCGTGTGTAGGGCTCGGTCCTTCCAGCCTTTCCGCCCTTGAGGAGGGCGCCGAGCCTGGAAGGAGAATACCTACTAAACTCCCACCTCCATTACATCGGGCACACAACCACGATGTAGCTTCCACGGCTCTCACCGATCCGACCCGGAACTATTGTGCACATTATTTCGGGTCGGTCGGCGTGTCTATGCCTGGCGGCGCTCGTATGTGTCTTGTCTGTTTTATAGTGTCGTTTCTAGTCTAGTTCTAATCTTTAAGGCATCTTTCAGCCTTCTTACCTAGTAAAACGTTAGTCACGTAGCGTACTATGTCGTTCCAATAGTCTTTGCTTGTCAACATCACGGTCACAGTGTTGTCCGCTGTTATGCCGCCTGTAGTTGCCTGCAGTCGTAGTCTTTCAACTGTCCAGTGGGGGCACTCATAAAATGTGTGCTCCGCGTCGTCTCTGTCATGCCCACAGTACCTGCAGGACGGGGTCGCAACCTCCCCCATCCGATGCAGATACTGGCGAAAGTAACCATGTCCAGAGATAAACTGGGTTACGTAAAAATTTACCTCCCCTGCCCTCTCTTTCCACAATCGTACGCCTTTTATGAGGCGTCTCGTCTACTTGTCCTTGTCGCTGTCCGTCCACCGGGTTTGCGAGATTGTCAGCGTCTCTATTCGTGCGTCAGTGGCAGCCCTCTCTCTTCCTTTCTCTGCGCTTGAATCATAGACTCTCTTTCGCTCGAGGGCTAGGAGGTCTATCGGGACAACCCCGGCGATCGCG
>JAWWEQ010039544.1:0-18859 GCA_035583055.1 Torymus tubicola
ATACGAAAGCATCTTTCACCACGAAACTTTTTACAGATAGAATGTATGTAAAAAGTACTTTCAAATGAATCTCTCATTTATCATATTTACTTCTGCATTAATATAATATAAGAAATGTAAAAAAAAGTGAGGTTGGAAAACCTCAAAACAAAGACGTCACGTTACATTCCTTACTCGGCAAGCGAGGCGCTGCCGCGCCCTTGAATTTAAAAAATAAAACTTAATTTAGAAAAACTGAAAATTATCCAGCAAAAAATATTCATCTGGATACGCTGGATTCTTTGAATGGATTTTTCCTTTATGAAAAATCATTGAAAAAAGGCAAAAGTTGCAAAAAATGCTAAAACCACCAATTTTGACCCTTTGCCACTCAAAAACTATGAGTGAAAAAATGTGAAAAAATTCAGGGTAACTTATGGGATGGTTACGAAGCGATTATTAGTTGATTATAAAAGAAAAACAACATTAAAAAAATTTTCAAAACTGCAGTACCGCCATGACCATTGTTCTTAAAACACCTGTACAATATAACAAAAAAAAATCACAACTTACCCATGATGACCATATCGAGATACTTCATATCCTGTACCGCATCATACGTAAGTCTGCCATCGCGCTTTTCGAGCGCCTCTTCGATATCACGTCTCGTCCTCTCTTGAATCTCTGGATTAACCGCGAGCTCGTGAAGGCAGAAGGCTATCGTGTTAGACGACGTCTCGTAGCCGGCGACGAAAAAGACGAAAGCTTGCGCTGCTATCGTGTTCTCGTCTAGAACTGCAAAAAGGTTACGTAAATTTATTGTTATTTTGGTATATTGGATTCTAGGAGTTATATATGATGGCCGATAGCGATCATATACGTGTGGGGCAATAACAATTATCGCACATGATTATCGTTCGGGTTTTTTTAGCATTGCGCGTATTACGCATTTTGTTCAATGCGTCGCGATTTTATATTAACGTAGTAGATATAATATGTTTTGTGTGTCGAATGCCTATAGGAATGCAGGAAAATTGGATCTTCATGAAATTTTTCTTCGGTGACCAGTAAAGTGGAAGTAATTAAGTTAAGTTGAAGAAAAAAGCTAAGACGTTTATGGAATATATCTGTCGATTCAATGCCTTAATCTTGTTATAGCTTCTTTAAACTTTCTTAATACTCGTTGCATAAATAAATTATTTATTTACAATCATATTGCAAATAACATGTCAAATGGATTTTCTCCGCGCAGAAAATGAACTAGAGGGTTCAAAATTTTTTCAAGGTACTCGTTTGTGACTTAAACACTAGCTATATTTTAACTGCCCAAATACTATATTCGCATAAGTATATATTGCAAATAACATTGTGACGGTGATGCGACTCCGCACACACACACTTACGCAAGTAAGCGTAAGTACGCGTACACACCCAACCTATACACACACAAGCGATGGCCAACCGAGGCGAGAAGCGAGGCAGCAGGAGCTGAGCGCGAGTAACACGCAATTGTACGCAAATCATAACAAAGGATTAGAGAGAGAGAGAAAGAGAGAGAGAGAGAGAGAAATAGAGACAACAGCACACGAGATAAAGAGGAGACAGAGAATAAGTCAGTCCAGCCCGGAAGTTCGAGCGAAATTGATTCAAAAGAAGAGTCGACCAAGTACGCTCCGGCCGCGGAGCGAGCCCGTCAGATTAACAGAGTCACCTCATCATCTCTCGATGCTGAGCCCCGGAGCAGTGCTATATGACGTTGCTGAGAGAAGAAGGGTCAGAGAGCCGACGGCTGCAGGAGAACTCGCGAGCGCCTCAGAAGGGCGTTTCGTCCCAGGCCAAGATCCGGAAGGTGACCACGACCGACTCCTTGCCAATGATCAGGGGTCCGTTGACGGATGAACGGCTACTGGTCACCGTAGGCAGCCCGTTCTCTTCTGATCTCTCTCTCACTCTCTATTAACGCACAACCGAGATTGCGGGATGCAAACATCCGTTATGAATACGGCTGAAGGCTCCTCGTTGTTAGTTGCGCCTCGCACACCTACACAATAACCTTACACTCGAACAGCGTGCGTACGTTTTACGCGAGCGAGCTGCGATCAACGCGGCACGGAAGTACCCGCGCGAACCCATTTGTAATTGCAGAACGGCGGATAATAAAGGCACTTTCTTTTACTCTACGACCCGACTTATTTCAGAATACCGAATCCTAGCATCCCGCATGATTCCCCGCGTATGATATTTTCTTGGCAACGAGCCAGGTACGATAATCATCGCCTCCGAGAACTCGTCCTGTCTTCGTCTTGTGGACGAGCATTTCAACTGATTTCCATCCCTACCTAGAGGGAACAAGGTCGAGCGGAATGCGCCGCTCGCAATTTCATATAACCGCGGCCAATGCGGCCCCCAACTATTAATTATAATTTATAAAAATAATACAAAATAAAGAGAAATTACATTTAGCAATTATATCTGTATCAGCTGTCGCGTAGAACAAATCACGACACAATTGCTATAAAAAGAAAATGCGTTATATAAAATAACATTGCGAAATGAATATTAAATGCGAAAATTATTAGAAATCAAATAAATTAAAGCAAACGATGCATTTATTGATAATTAAACGAAACATTTACGTTACAAATAAAAAGCGGTAACAAATCGGCAAAAAACAATATACACGCAAATTTTTTTTAGTCAAAATGGTAAGCGGAGAAGACCGAATACTGAAAGCGCGTATATTGACGAATTTTTGACCTCAGTACAGGAAGACGTACTTGATGAAACGCTAGACACATTGCTACTCGACAAAATACGGATTATTAGCAGAGAGATTAGCGAGACTAAGACACTGGAAGAGAAAAGCGAAGAAAATGATTTTAGGATAAAACATTTCGATGAAACAACAGAAATGACCGAGGAAGGAAAAGAGAATATCCGTGCAGAACGACAGCCATAACGCAATGGCTCAATAAATATATGAAACACCGCAATCACCCTCAGAAACAGAAGATTTCTCGGAAACTCAAACAGTTTTTACCGATGCAAACATTACACATCGTAAAATTCATAATAGAAACTCAGTACCTCGAATCCCAGTAGTCGTATCAAATAATAACACGAGCATCGCAGCGAAAATAGAAAACGCGAGTACTAATCAAAGATTACGGAACACCATGGTTACAATGGCGAAGCGCCCAAAACATTGCAATGGTAGAAGTAGATTTGGGGGGAGCTGATAGGAAAATAAGCAGTTTATTTTCCTGTTCAGACAGTTTTACATGGTTATTCGGAGGTGATACTCGCGTGTGCTTGCTATTACGAGTCAAGCCACGCAGTCTACCGAAACCTCTCGGCACACACGCACACTACCAAGCATGAGGAAAACATTACTATACAACAAAAACGAACTAACTCAAGAAGTCTTGTACGAGCAAACATCGGGTTTATTTGAAAATACACACAGCGACCGAGCCAAAGCAAAATAAGCGCGCAAAGAAATTCCATCTCGGCAAATCCGCAAAATAATAGTTATCAGCATCAATATTGGCACCGGGAACGCGACTTATCCAAAATAATTTTGGCGTGCAGGAAATTTTCATTCAGCGGCGGTAAAAACGATAATTTTTACAGCGCGTTAAAGAACATATAGAAAGATCGCGGTACTTTCGAACGATGAGTTATTATACGAGCGATGCCAATGTTATTAAAACTACCGGCACTAAATTATTGTACCGCAACAATGAACACAAATGGCAGTCGTGGGCGCGGTGATCGAGCGAGCTTTACGCGAGCGTTATAGAGACGCATTCCATACTGAAAGATTAGAAGAACAGGTCAAAGCGCGAAAGCATAAAAACATGTCAATTCCGCAAAACGAACATAAGCAAATACGTCAAATTTATATTAACATGAGGCCGGAGTATACCTACCGTTGATGAGATCACACTTAAAATGTGACATAGATAAATTCACGGAGTACGCGATAGAATTAGACCGAGCCTAATTCGAACGAGGCAAACAAAGCACAAATTGTAATTGCGAGTAAAAAAAAAATAATAGTAGTTTTCGTAGTTTTATAACCGCGGCCGAAACGCCACGTTACAACATACAAATAGTGTATTATATGCACCTAGGGAGGAGAAGTAAAAAGAATGCGATCTGAGGCATTCTTATATACTTTTCATCCCATGGTACGTATACTTTTTTTCTCCATGAAGGAGCCTAAAATGCATAGGCTGTTGTTCGACCGCAGGACGTACAGTTTACACTTTACGCGACGTGTGAGGTAATAAGGTATAATAGAGGGCTCAAGGTTTTCTAAATATACTTTTTGTAACTTCAAAAGTGATTATGTCCGACCCAAAACGCATGCACCCACAAAATGCATAAACCCTAACCTTTAAAGCCATATACCTAAGCCACAAACCTTAAACCCTAAACCCATATAGTACCTTTGAACAAATTTTAAGCCTTCGAGCTCATTTCCTGCGCGACAAAAAAATCCATTTGACATGTTATTTGCAAGATAATTACAAATAAATAATTTATTTATCCGACTTCGGATAATATATGATAAATATCCACGTTATATTATTCATTGGTTCGCTTGGGACTCGTAGGATTTTCTGATGGATCGCTTGCGACTTATTCTATGACATACGTTCACGCGTTTTTCATATGTCGATAACACGATTAAGGCATTGAATCCACGGATATATATTCCATAAACGTCTTATAGCTTTTTTCAATGCTATACATAATCTTGTGGATATTGCTTGAATACATCGTTTCATTCTCTCAAGTATATGTTCTATCCGTGTACATTAGATTGTAAGTTATAGGATAATTTTTTTAGTCGGTAAATCGAATCTTGAAAAATAAATTCATAATATGAGTATATGTTTTCCTTAACAACAGAATACAAACGAAAGATAATTTAAAAATAAAATAAAATGTATGTAAATCAAAGATCTTTTGACAAAAAATTAATAAGTAATATTGCCTGTAATAATTATAAAATCGTTGTTTGATTATGAAATATAATAAAATTGACAAAAAGTTTAATCACTTGGTCGAGTTTTTTCTTTTAGATAAAGTCCGAAAATATCAAGAGTTTAATATACTCATACATTCCTCTACACACACACACACACACACGCGCGCGCACAAAAACACACACACATACACATGCATGCAAACAGATACTTATACAGAACACAAAAAGATTTTTCCACTATTAGACAAATTTCAAAGTTTTGGCCTTCAAACATCTTTTGAATATTTTTTTTCGAAAATTTTTTTTAATTGTTCCGTAACTTCTGCTATCTTGATTACTTCGTGAAGTAAACCTATATATATATATAATATTTGAAACAATTACAAGATAAGAATGAAAAAAGTAACGCTTTTTACGTAACTTTTTGCCATACGTAATGTTATTTTTCAAAATTTGATGTTCAAACTCGTCCTAGTTTAAAATCCAACACATACTTATTTAAACCTCCACCATTCGCCAAACATATAAACCAAGAATTATTGAATTTTTTCTTTTAAGAATTATATATAGAATTTACCTATTTCTTCAGTAGCAGTAACATCATCGTTGTGCGACTGCAAGCCATTGGCATTATCGAGCTCAAGCGTTCCCTTGTTTTTCAATTCAATTAGCAGATCCATAAAGTCGTGACGTTTCATAGCCTTGTTCTCTCTCTCCTTCACCATTTGCGAGACGACGTTCATGAAGAAACTGGTGACCGATGGATCTATCACCTGCGTTCGATACCTGAATTTCAGTGAGTTTCGGATTGATACAGACAGATATATATATGAGTGAAAAAGAAGAAGCAATAAAAGTATATATATTATTCGTTGTAAACATTGAGTCGGTTGTGGTTGTCTTATCAATGTGATGATATTTTTTTTTCTTATTTTCGTTTGGATTGTGCTTGAGCTTTACAATTTTATCTCGCGATTTCTAAAAATATAAAACTGCCTTTATAGGATAACATTCTTTAAGCCTTTTGTGTGCGATCCTCTAGAAATACATGTGCACTTTGCGTTATCGGTGACTAAACGATAGATTTACGACGCTGGTACATTTATTCTTCAGTGTTATGATAACTGAGGGAAGTACTATGGGTTTATGAATTGAAAAATTTAACGTTTAAAATTATATTAGTTATACCCTTGAAGTTTTATAGAAAAATGTTAAATAATTATGAATACAGCTAGCGTGATTACGTTTTTTTTTAATATGTTTTATGCGGTTCACTTAATTTTTATAGTTATTTTTATATTTTCTCTCATTTTTTATATATGGAAGGCTATGGCACTCATTAATAAATACCGCGAAATTGATTTTTTGTTTTACTTTTTTAATACGTATACATATATTTTAGCTTGCGTTGCATAATGAATTAAGTTTTTATCCACTAAATCTATATATTATTGAAAGACTCTTATTCAATCTACCAAAAAACAACTAATTTTTTTTTTTGGATAAGCATAACGGCCATGAACGTTATTTTTATAAATTATTATGATAAATTTTCTTGTTATTATAAAATGTTACCAAAATATGCTTTGTTCTTTTTTTCATATTTGTTTATTATTGTGTCTCATTCAATGACCCGTTTTGCCCCCCTACGCTGTTATTCTGTTCACCATTTAATTCTTTTTCATCTTTTCGATTTAACCGTTGGTAGTCATTTTTCTATATAGGTATTATTCCTTGTCGACTTTTATAGTATGCGTGGTAGCATAACGGCGTCTCTGTACCCAAGGCCATAAACTACCAAGAAACAAGAAGACTTTTATAGGAATTAAAAGATATCCTTTTATTTTGGCAACGTGGTTGCTCATAAAACTTATTGTTTTAAAAGCTCCAATACAGGATCACTATATTCAAGTTCAATATGTAAAATTGAAAATGTAATATTAAAACAACTTATATGGATCTTTACTAAAGTCGAGTTCTATACGATGGGAATTTTAAATCAGTTGAACAAAATAGAATTTTCCGGGATTTGTATTCAATTGAATATGCGATTTAGTTACCCCAGTCAGCTTCCTCAAATAATGCATGCTCAAAAAATCAAGATCCCGTATACTTATGTGAACTATTATACCTTTATTATAACTTTTAAAGAAATCCACATTTTCCAATTTTGTAAGGCTCGCTAACTCTCTAGATTAATTTTTTCCTCATATTCATGTTAAATAGATTTTGATAAATAATTGATTCAGAATCAAACTAGAATTATTGTCAACCTAAAATGACACCATAAAATCAAGAGTGTTTCTAGTTTCTTTTATACATTCAGAAAGGCCTTCTAAAAAAAAAGAAAAACTTTGCCCGATACCTACATACCTTATTAAAAAACCCTTTTATTTTTTTTTCACACACACAACAGCATAACTAACCATACCGTAACCCGCATATACCACCACATATACATATATAAATACCTGAACCCCAAGTATCCTGTACAACCTGGGCATGGCAGTTCTCAACATACGCCATAAGGTCGCAGCATAACTCGGCCGTGACAATCTCCTCGCTGCTTTACGGAACGCCGAGTCTTCGTCGCTAAGCGCGTTTATCTGTATGCCAAAGGCACAACTGCCGATCACGTCGATCGTGAAATTCGCAGCCAACTCACGTGCTTCCACCATCGTCACATGGTGACTTCTTGAGCTTTCCCTTGATGTACTTGCGTCATTGTCTAGCGATTGTTGTAGACGACGTTCGATCGAATGGTTCAAATCGTCGGAACACTCGGCTAAGAGGTAGAACATGTTTTTTAACTTGCCCGAGGAAAATGCTGGGGTCAGCTTGGCACGAAGACTTTTCCAGTGTTTGCCTGTATAGGGTAGATGAGTTGTTTTTTTGTAGTGGATTGTGAGGGTATTTCGGTTTTATAGAGCGGTTTGAATAATGTTCTATTATGTGTCGTAATATACGATATAAAAAAAAAGTATAAAGTTACGAGTTAATTATTTGTACGTGCTATGTGTAAAATATATGTTAGGGATGCCCG
This sequence comes from Torymus tubicola, assembly GCA_035583055.1. Classification (NCBI taxonomy): domain Eukaryota; kingdom Metazoa; phylum Arthropoda; class Insecta; order Hymenoptera; family Torymidae; genus Torymus; species Torymus tubicola. Next base: position 8,022 of record JAWWEQ010039544.1, read on the forward strand.
ACGACAATAAATGAGAATATACGTGACTTTAAAGCAAAACTTGACGAAAGCACATGGAAATATTTTAAACTACGTGAAACATGCGTATTCTTGTTTTATCTCAAATTTTCATTTCCACTATATATAGCTATTTCCGCTATTTTTCCTTTTCTGCAAATGCCTATATTATCATTATACATAAAATTGTACGTGAATCGAAATAATATTTTTCTTGAAAAAAAGTTCATTTAATATAAAAATTTACACTTAAATCATGAATGTTATCCCCATTAGGTTTCATACGCAGTAATTTTCTAAACAAACGTTTGGTACCACTATAATTAAGTAAACTGTCGCAAATCAATTGCGTATTTCAATTTCGCATTTTCACGTGTGGATAATAACGTTCCTTCCAAAATAAATAAAGAATAAAGTATTACAGCAGTTTATATCGTCAAAAAGTAGAATACATAAATATATAGAGTAACCTCATATATATACATATAGGAAAGGTATATACAGTTTTAGTCTATATTTTGACTTTCTAAACGGCTAACGGTGCAGACCCTCAGTTAGAATTCTTAGAATATAATTACGGCGAAGTTGATATTTTATGAAAGCTGCGGGTATACCGATCGTAAACCATAATTGCTTCAAAGCTGAAGCTGTGTATATATATATACAGCGAGAGAGTATTAAAAAAATAAACTAAAACTAGCGCGCAAAGTAATTGCACAGAGTTTCCTCGATGCAATTGATACGTAATCGTTATTCATTAAAATTAGAAATCCCAATGACTAATTATAAAAGTAAATGAAATATCGCGTTGGTATATTGATAATAATCATATACAGTTATTAAAAAAAATTTATCTCACGAATATTTATAAACTAATTCAAAGTATATCATTTTCACTACAGAATTTATGTATAAAAGATTTATAGTAGTATAATTTCAATCATAAAAAGTAAATAAATTACCATTATACAAAGAATCAATAATCGATTTTCTTGTATAATAGAAGTTACTTACTTATTGGTCTTTTTCTCTTTTTTTTTACCGAACACAATTTACCAAATTAATAAAAAACATAAAACAAACCTCTACTTACCTTCAAGATTAAACAAATGTCCAGACAGCGGATCCTTGCTACTATTAACAGGTATACCCCTATTGCAAAACGTTTGAAAATCCTTAACGCAAACGCACTTGATCAGTTCAGGATCCCTGATTATTAAAATCGGCGAGCGCACGCGAAACACACCGAAAAATCTCTCGTTACCGAACCAATTGTACATCTCGCTAACGCCTTCGGGCTGTGATTTCTTGAACAGTAGTAACTCGCCAAAGTTACCTAACAGTGGCGTTGGTTTACGATAAGGTACACCACGTACCAGCCAATAATCAAAGGTCGAGGTGAAGTAAGCGTAGAGAGCGTAGCTGAGGCCAAGTAGAATGAGCAGTGGTAGCATCAGTAACGGATTGCAACAGCAGAAGCTACCGTCACTGATTAACGATGGCATGATCGTCATGGTGTGCACCCCGCGGTGATCTGTGAATAAAAAAAATTTTTTTTTGGTTTGGGTTGGGTTGTTGGGTATATACGTGGCAAGTAGTGTATAGGAAGGATTTTTCTAAGAGTAAAAGTATAGAAGTATCTGTGAATTTTTCGGTTTAATTTTATGTGTAGGTAATGGATGAGATAATTATATTATATCGGTTACGGTTTGATCGAATCAATTGGATGCATAATTTGGTTCTGCGTTTAGCATCGTTAAATAGAACTGGTATTAACTGCGGTTGTATATATGCATCATTGACAGAATGAAAAATTACTTGGATATGGTAATAAATATATCATTGTTTTTCCGGGTTGTATATATACATACGTAAATTGATTGAAATTTTAATACAGCAATTTTACTGTTACAATGCAAGACATTGTATATACCAAAGCTTTATAATTCGTAAAGTTTCTTTTCGACTTTTCGACATTATTTATAACGTTTATACAAGAAAACGACACAATCCGACGATGATACACTTTTTGATATTCGCGCAGAATTTGCATTATATTGGTTTACAAAAAAACTGACTCACTTTCACGGCAAAGAGTATATTTATGTTAGGAGCGAATTTTTCATGCGCGCATTATACTTTTAAATATGGCACAAAATCTACATTGCTTATACTTTTTTTTATTTTCCGAACAATGGTATTGTCTAACTGTAAAGGTATAATAAAATTCGCATTTTTTTTAAATATTATATTCATTTACAAATACGCAGCGTTCTATATATATATACCGTTAACGCATTTTTATGAATGACTTTTTAAATATTGTTATCTATATATACTCGTCGAGTATTAATTTAAAAGACTCTGATATTTGTACGACAGATTTACGTACACAAAAGATACATATATTTAACGAAATATATAATTTCTTTAGCCAGATATATACCAAAACAAAACAACTTATAATATACTCTGAAATAATGTACTACATAATTTCTGTCGTACAAACAGCATCAGCCTTATACTATATATTATCACAATCAAAAGATTCGCACTATTCAACTACAGCAACAACACAATCGGATGAATACAATAAACGATATAACAACTGCAGTTTATATATTGATCTCTTTGTTTATACCAATATCACATGTATATCAGTACCCTAATTTTCATTTCTAAATTGCTCATTTAACCCACGTACCTCAACAACAACAACAACGACGACGACGATGACAACAACAACGTACTTCTTCCACGCGCACCTTCCACTCGGACACCTCGGCTCCGTCTGCAGCAATATACCTGCCGGTGCGCTCGCTCAACGCACGCACACCTCCCCTCCTCTTCTTCGGTGACCGGCGCCGCGCGTTTCCGGAGTCGCGCGTATAATAATAATATAATACACACGTGATGATGCGTCTACATAATCGAAGATAGTGATAGAGGCATGGTATACGCGCGAGGCGGTTAAGATTGTTTATGTATTATCGGCCGTCGTGTAAGATCATGCAGGTTCTGAAAATGTGATGAATGGTTGGTGTGAGAGCATTGCACTGCATAGGGTATAAGGATGAGTATTGGTGGAGAAATAAATGCTTATGGTGGTAGTGGTGGTGGTTCGTTTAGTTAGAAAGCAAATTGTAAAAAGTTGCTATAATATATTTAGCAAAAAAGAAAAATAAAAAAATGACAATAGATTCAGTGAATTGTCTTATTGAGAAAAATTTCTCGTAAAGTTTATATGCACGCGCATGTATTAATTTTTTAGAATAGTTTTTGTAGCTTTTATTAAACGATTTTCCTCAGAGTATATAATAAGGTTATTATTATAGTTGTGATGAAATATATTTGTAATTCACAATGTATAGAATATAATTGTTATACCGCGAAACGTACTGTTTTTGTTTAAAACGAATAAATCATAGTTTAATTAAAAACAAAATAAGGAATGAATATAAATCAACTTTGAAGAATGATCAGTATATATATATATATTTACATGTGAAACGGAGTATGTAGAATTTTTTATGTACTCTGAAGGTTAACAGTACGTTGTGTGATATTAATTACATAGTATCTGGAATCTAATAGGCTCGGTCGCTTATTGACTTTACTTTTTACCCTAATTAGAAAGTTTTACGGGACATATGTAGTTATAAAGTGCCTGAAAAAGGATACACCTTTATGTATATATACAGTATAGGGAACAACGGTGAATAGTTCTTGAAAAATTTATTTTATAAGAGACTTTTTCCTGTGATTTGTTTTTGTTTCTATGAAAAATGATAAGCAATGCAGTAAACTATTGTTACCTGGCAATGTTATATAAGCTATAGGAAGACATTAAGGGAAATGTGATAAAAGCTTTATTAACAATATAATATTACGTACAGGTTTTAGTTACTCAAGTAGAAGCCTCCAAATACAATATGTTGCATCAATTAGTATTTACTTTTTTAGTTATTTACAATTGAAATCGATAAAAATATATCTAAATTAAGTTATTGAAAAAAAAATTAAATTACCGTAAAATATACAAAGCATATATGCTGCGAAAAATTTAGAATTCTTCATAATAATTGTCTTGAGGATCCCCGTAAAACCTAAAACCCTACCGAAGAAAATGTCAATTTGTTTATCGCAACACAAATAATCGCATAGAAAGCAAAATAGTATAATATTTACATAATTTCGCACGGTAACAAATGGTTCACACATATACCATTATAGGATTTTACAGACCGGTATCACTTTTTTTTCCACGACGCGGCGCGCATCTTTAGATTTTGCAATAATTGTTTACTCGAACCAAACCTCCTCTATATACGACTTCGATAAACGTCTTGCAAGCAAGTGTCTGATTACACGCGGACACATCGCGGGTGACTAAATTTATATATACCTTATATTTCGGTAAGATATACGTGTTGTGAAGTTGCATAATTGGCGTTTGTTTATCATACGCGGTAACGAGACAAAATAATAAGGTATTAAATGTTAATGTAAATATTCCGATCGTACATAGATTTTAGGAAACCTGCGTATACTTGAATGTAGGTGAAATTATGCTACTTCATTATTTTACGATAGGAGTATAAAAAATGTTAAAACATGGTATATAAGAGTAAATTAAATAGATGGAATTGGACGAGTGTTAAGCAATAACCAGACATGCATATATAATCTGTATACTTGCAGTGCTTGCCAATTAGTTACCGAATAAAATATCAACCTTCGATCAATAATTTAAATGAAAAAAAAAACGCGCGTTCCATTTAAACACACCAACTATAAATGCCACATCTACGATTAAACGCATAGTAGTAAACCATAAACCGCGCACTTCACCATACACACATAGTACCTCGCATTCAACAGCACTGCGTACATAACGTTTGAATTATATATATACAAATCAGAACTGTGCTGTCAAACATACACACAGCTGTTTTCACGGTCGCGTTCCAACCTTACACTGCAGTACGTGTTAGACGTGCCTTTGGTATCGCCGCGCGGTTATCCGTTTTTCCCGTTGCGCGGAGAGAGAGAGAGAGAGAGTGGGAGATGCGCGTTGTTTGGCGGTTCTCTTGTTATTTTGAAAGAACGGGAGAGAGAAAGAAAATTGTATAGTATAGTGCTTGCGTCGTTATATAGCAGGTGGATGGAGGCTGCGGTGACGTTGAATGATGAAGCATGGAGATGGGAAAATGGGAGCATCATGATGTTGCGTATACAGTGAAGATAATTGTGAGATGGTTGGAGAGATATTCAAAAAGTTTTGTAATACACTGTTAACATGTAGCCTTAAAATGATGAAAATTTGGTTAAATTTTTATTGTAGATGAGTATATAAGGTATCATAATTTTGTTGACCGTTATATTAATTTTATGAAATAATATAATTCTTTTTTATGGTATATATTGTTATTATGAATCTTCATATCGATCGTTTTATTCAATTAGCTTACGCATAATATTGTCATGCAACGGAATTGACGTTCTCGCGTATTGTCACGCTAATGTTACTTCAGAATTGATAAGCTTTCGGTTTTTTATCGATATTTGCACTGGGGAATCCCAAATGTGCGACGGTGCGCATATATATATATGTAGTAAACGTTGAGTTGTTGCATTTGCTTTTGTTCAATATAAGTATATGTGTGTATATGAATTATATTTACCAAAAAACAAGAACTATATTTTAATTTGTTTTTATGCGAAAAAATATCTGACATAATTTAATAATTTTTTGTATAGTTTTTTTTAAATTCTGGCACAATTTTTGTATTATACCTGAAAATAGTATAATTTTAGATACAGTTATCTCATAGATTTTTTAATTGATCATAAAGTAAACAAATTGTAAATTAATAATCGCGAAGTGGCATTGCGATAAATCATTCCATTATGCAGCAACATTCGAGTCAAAAAAATTTAATGGCGTTTGATGGCACGTAGTGATAAGCTATCGAGACCGGAGCTGATGATTGCAAAAAAATGTGACTCTACTTGAATGCTATATATGTGATCACATATACGCTTATTACGCATGACCTAAGAAAAAAATCAATCTTTATAAGTTTAAAAGCTTCCATTTATTGTAATATGATATTAATTGTTTTTCAGATAGAAGCTTATAAATGAAAAGCTTTTTTATTTATAATTAAAAGAATCGCTTTTGAATGGAATAAGTATTCACAATAATACTGAAAAAAGTAAAAAATATTATGTGGATTTAAATTTTTTTTTCTATCAGAATTTGTAAATCAAATTAGTTACCGTATATTTATGACCACATATAACAGATATTTTATCTTTTACTTATATACTTGTGCAACATAAAAATGAAATCTCTATTTGTAAAAAAAACAAGGTTAAAAAGACTATAGCCGGATGTAAAGGAAAACATTTTTAATTCTAAGTTTAATTTTGGCTTTTATCGACTTAAAAAAAATACGATGCGATCAATGTGAAAGATATAAAGATGTAAAAGATATTAATAAATAAAAATTTTAAGAAAAGTATAATAAAACAACTATGTTTTTATTTTCTGAAGGTTTACACCTGAAAACTGAAGCTAGATGCTAATAAAAACTATCTGTTTATAATTTTATGGTTTCCACGTTACTAGCTTTGACTTTTTATGTATATAGGTCTTTTCAATATCTCCAACTTCTTTCTTACATTCAAATTCATTCGAGTTATAGTTTTTTCACAAAATGCAAAAAAAAAACAACATTTTTCGCTCCTTTAAACAACGATTATAAACATTTCGTGAGAAGTTTCATTTTTCATGATAGTGCTGTATCAACGTACTAAACGCAATAAACCAATTCCCATTCTTTTATTAATTCTGTTCGAAAATCACCTGTTTTCGAGCCAATTTGACTGAGTTTCTCTTTTTTTCTCGCAAGCCGTTTATTCAGTTTCTAACGATTATAGTTGGTTGTAAAACCATAGCAGACTGTCTACGGGAATATCAACATCCGCCCTTTTACTGCCTAAAGAAAAGCCATCAGAAAGCCCTTAAGAGGCAATTGAATACTTATCAGGAATTGATCTGTAAAATTATATGAAATACATATAATAATTATAATGTAGAATTATCTAAACTGTTGAAAATTTATGTAAAGGACTTATGTCCGTTTAATATTGTATAAATAAATAAAGAAATAAATAAATGAATGAATAAATGAATAAGTTGTGCATTGGTGAAATCTGCAACAATCATTTTATATGGTAGAAGCGTTGTTTTTCCGCAGTTCTCTTTATAAATGCAAGAATTTCACGAGAAAGTAACAATTTAGAATTTAAGGACGTCGTTACCCTTAATTTATCCTTCCCCAACCATCGCCGTAATTATCCTAGTCTACCCTCGCCGCGCATGAACATAATGATCTCAGTTTACCCTCACCAAGTGCCTCTCTGCAAGGTCCGCGCTTAGGGTATAAGAGGCGAATAGGGCTCTCGGCAGTTGAGTTCAGTTTCACTTTCCATCGAGAACATACTGAAAAGCATTTGCCAAAGAGAGGATATATCTTTGGCGTCAACCTTTATTTACCAGCTACTGCTCTTCGTAAACCTAAACGAAATTTTCGTCAGTCAAAGTGTATACGAATTACTTACCAGTGAAAGTGAAATAACGAGAGTTTGCAAGTGTGTTTTAAAAAGCTTTGCATTTTAAAAACTTTATTCGGTGTCTGTGAAGTAGTTCTATCAAGAATAAAAGTGAATTTAACGATGAGTTATTGATACTAACAGATTGGCGTTATGTTACCTCCAAGAACCTGGTCACCGCCATATACAACATATCCACGACGAAGATGCAAAGACAAAGAACAATCGATCTGGCTTGCCGGGCTATTCCGAATCTCGAAAACAAGAACAGAGAGGTAAGCGAGTTTTCCTACAATCAAGAGTCCAAGATACTAAAGAACCTTATGCTCGAAGAGAAAGAACATAATTTTTTACGAGTTGCAGGATCATACAGAGTTGGACGATGCTGTGCTGGAAAAACAATAACACAAGAATTTATACTCTTGGTAAAAATAAAAGACGAGCAGTCCCACAACAATTAGCTCGCCCAGCCTGTAGAGATTAAACAGAAGAAGATGCACAACAGTGACATTGTTAAGGCCGAAGCCAGTGATCGGGACAGCCGACTGAAAGTAAAAATTGACACGCCTGGCCCGTCGAGTATGACAGCTAGCAGATACCTGGCAATAGTAAACGAGGGGGATTTCCCTACGGGTGCAATAAACGATGAACACCGCTGTCCTAGAAAGTTTTATTGTGGGCGGTGATTTTAATCCTTCTGACCCAAGTGGATGGCCGTGCCGGAAAACTCTTGGCTGTATTTGCTTATTATTTATGGCGGGACTGTCCTACTGCCAGCCAGCATTCGATATACGGTAGTGACTGAACTCTATTCTATAGCTATCTACGTATTTGCATGGAGAAATAATTGAAGTGAATATCGCGGGCTTTCTTTCGTTACCCGTGCTCGCATCTAGTGTAGCATTACACAACAGCTCTTATCCTCTTTTGAAAAAGGTTGTCAGCTGTCATGACAGCCTTTTTCATTAACTAATTAACTACTCTGCGTCGTTACTTGGAAAACGTTTCCGCCATTCTCCTTTTCATACCGGTCTTCGTACCCAGCACTTGATGGGGTATTCCTCGAAGACCGATGATCCCGATGTTCCATGGCTTTACCGCTCGTGCTGACCTTCGTATCCAACAACGGGGGAGTATGACTCAAAGGCCAATGATCTTCAGATTTTTTATTTCCGTCTTTTGACCCGAGATGCGATTGCCTGTCCTTCACGGAAGGATCTGCCCTAGCTTCTCGAGGCGACCTCGATGGCGTCGTGTGGGCTTCAACTGGCATGAATGCCTCGTCCTCTGACGCCGTCTCATAAATGTCCGAGTCGTTATCAGAAAGAAGTCGTTCATTATCATCGAGTGGAAAGGGATTTTCTGGCATTCTGTTTGTGGTATGATCCGTACTCTGGCTACTTGCAAGGTATGGGGATAGACGAAGTTTGACATTTTTCCTGGTTGTTCTGGTCAATTTTTATTTCGAGATCGGAGATACCGTAACCAGCGATCATACTTGTGCGTCCCTTGTGCGAGTTGTAAACGTCGTCGGCTCCGGAACGTTAAGAGACAATCCCCCTGGATGATGTTAGCAGGGACATTTATGTCGTCTTTGTTCATCATAGTGATATTATCGTAGACATTGTTGATTGCGAAGTTTACTGAATTAAGTATCAGTAGGATACTTAGTATGGATTGGAGTCTTACTTTCATTTGTAAGTGGCTGAATTTACTTTATAGTTGTGGATTCAGTGCTGGTGTACTTTGCAGACTATTGCTTACAAGTGTGAGTGCTATTGGCAATTAAGTCTGTTGTGGTGCCCTCTTTGTTCATCATGGTGACATTATCGTAGACATTGTTGATTGCGGAGTTTACTGAATTAAGTATCAGTAGCATACTCAGTATGGATTGGAGTCTTTCTTTCATTTCTACGTGGCTGAATTTACTTTATAGTTGTAGATTCAGTGCTGGTATACTTTGCTGACTTATGCTTACAGCTACGAGTGCTATTGGCCATTAAGTCTGTTGTGGTGTCCTCGTCCTCGGCGAAATCTACAACAGATGTTTGGTCTACGCAGACGCACACTTGTTCCAGACTTCCAAACAACCAAATTTTTTCTGGGTTGCAGAAATAAATCTTAAGGAAACGATCTTTCTTTATAAAAATTTTTTTTATGAAAATGCCTATCACTCGGTGCAGTGTTACGTCCAAAAACGTATACACACGAATAAGTGTGACTTATTCGTTGTTTCCTCGTTTTGAGCCTAACTACCTACAGTTAATAGCTCGTGATGAGCTCCTAGTTACGGATTTTTAGGGTAAACCTAAAATGGTGAAATTGGGCGCGGTGAATTTAGAATAAAACTATTTACGCTCGTTTTTTTATGTCGAATGACTTAAAACTCCTAACAGGCATCAGCTGGTATGGCCTGACCCACAGTGTGAAGTGTTAAAGCCTTCAACTTTTTTACCGGATGTTAGCGGGGGCATTTATGTCGTCTCTGTTCATCATGGTGAGATTATCGTAGACATTGTTGATTGCAGAGTTTACTGAATTAAGTATCAGTAGAATACTTAGTATGGATTGGAGTCTTTCTTTCATTTCTAAGTGGCTGAATTTACTTTATAGTTGTGGATTCAGTACTGGCGTACTTGGCAGACTTATGCTTACAGCTACGAGTGCTATTGGCAATTAAGTCTGTTGTGGTGTCCTCTTTGTTCATCATGGTGACATTATCGTAGACATTGTTGATTGCGGAGTTTACTGAATTAAGTATCAGTAGTATACTTAGTATGGATTTAGTCTTTCTTTCATTTCTAAGTGGCTGAATTTACTTTATAGTAGTAGTCAGTGTTGGTGTACTTTGCACACCTGTGCTTACCGCTATGAGTGCTATTGGCCATTAAGTCTGTTGTGGTGTCCTCGTCCTCGGCGAAATCTACAACAGATGTTTGGTCTGCGCAGACGCACACTTGTTCCAGACTTCCAAACAACCAAATTTTTTATGGGTTGCAGAAATAAATCTTAAGGAAACGATCTTTCTTTATAAAAATTTTTTTTATGAAAATGCCTATCACTCGGTGCAGTGTTACGTCCAAAAACGTATACACACGAATAAGTGTGACTTATTCGTTGTTTCCTCGTTTTGAGCCTAACTACCTACAGTTAATAGCTCGTGATGAGCTCCTAGTTACGGATTTTTAGGGTAAACCTAAAATGGTGAAATTGGGCGCGGT
>JAWWEQ010039555.1:0-18848 GCA_035583055.1 Torymus tubicola
CCCCCCCCCCCCCCCCCCCCCCCCCCCCCCCCCCCCCCCCCCCCCCCCCCCCCCCCCCCCCCCCCCCCCCCCCCAACAGAAGAAGCTTCTCTATTTTGACTGTTTCCGACTCTTGAAAATACACTTTTTATTTACCTACATTTATATGATATAGCCATGAAGGAGCACATTGGACGGTTGAATAAAAACAAAACGCACTTGCGTTGACGTTTTCCGGGTATATATGTATATATATTTGAACTCTAGCGCGAACCTCGACGCTGAATGTCATTTTCAGGAGGAATGTTTGCAGCTTCGTTTGAGAAAAGTACATAATGGGGTTTTCGCTGGATTAACATGTACAAACTGTTACGACTCTTCGAGTGGAAGAACACTTTAAACGTCCAACGTGTTTTAGTCTCTCTCTTGGTATAACAGTTGAAACATTATTTCAAACTATTTAATATCATTGCGAATGTATGATATGATTAGTCGTCGGTTAATCCGTCACGCAAAGCGGGTTAACATTTATAACAATTGCATTAAAACTGAGATGATATTTATTTTAAGAATAATAAAGTGATATAGGATCAAAGTTTAAAAACTAATATTGTAATTTCATTTGACCAGGAGTTCAGATTGGTTTTTGCGTAAACGAATTTCATTCTCTCCTTTAAAATTTACTTTTCGACTCCCTCATTTGCGGAACATTTGTACTTTGTTTGCACGTTAACTAAGTCGTGTTAACTAACCAATCTTTTTACAATCGCCATGTACGTTCCCAATTATAATCAAATTATTTGCACACTTTTAACCAAACTCTTGCGCACATTATTTTCGGCATTCCAAACAACTTCACTACGAAATAATACCTTGCGAATAGACACACACACACACGCATATAGTATAAATACTAGGAACAATGATAACCAGATTTTAACGAGGCCGAAATTTGAAATTTTCCAGCTTCCTGCCTGGTACACGTCAAACCAATTAGTTCCCGAACTTTTATGCATAACCAATCAATTTCGGCCTCCCATTAACTTTCCGACCATGCGCGCATTTCATGATGATCGTTAGCTCAACAACACGTATATATTATACAGCCGCGCTTCAACTCTCTAGGATGGGGGGGGGGGGGGGGGAGAAATATTTTACGCGATTGCATGCATGAAATCGACCTATATTTTTACGGAATCTACAGAATGAGATAAGAGCATAGAAGAGCCATAAGTTCGTTTGAAAATGTTTAATTGCGTTAAAAATACGACTTCGTAGAAGATCGCGGCGGCGTACGCGTTGCTGCTGCTGCTTTATGGAATGATAGGTGAATTAGCGCCGCCGAATAGCCTTGCGAAACGAGTTTTGTTCGTAAGAATTTTCTGCATGTGTGTCTTGATGGAGTTTGCGAAAAGCAGCGCCGGGAAGTTTTACTTTTGACATGCGCGCACGCGCGTGCATGCTTTCGAATAGTGTTGTTGGCAGCATGCTGTAAAACTTTATATACATATACATTATAAAGGTAAAAAGTGTGCATTGATTTGGCAAATGATCGTAAAAAGAGCTTGGCGAGACGAAAAAAAGCAGTACATATATATCTATAGGGATTTTAATTTCCCCCCGATGAAATATCGATAACTAACTTTTTCCCCATCGTAAAAACTTTATGTCTTAATCAATAAAATGTGGATTTTTAATACACCTATATATAATAAGCCCGTACGATGAAATATATCTGGGAAAATATCGAAAAAGAAAAAAAACCTGTACAACTTCGCACCAATTTACCCTGCACCACATAGCCACAGTTTGATAAAGTACCCGAGAGTTCCTGCAAATTGAATAGCAGTGAGAGGAGCGAGGAACTGTAAACAGAGATACACAGAGCGACTGTAGATATATATGCGGCGTGTTTAAGAATATCCGCGAGAGATGCTAAAGCGCGATGCAACGGCAATAGCGCAGCAACAGGCACCTCGCGCGCGCGCGAGAGAGAGAGAGAGGAAATAACCGCAGCTATACGACGAAAGTAAGAAAACGTGATCTGAATTTCGTCGGTTATATAGGGTTACAAGAGATTGCTCCTGTCGTCTTTTGTATATACCCGCGTTTGCGATTATTGTAGAACTACGGTATGATCGCGTTTCGTGTTCACGTTCGATAATAGACGCGCTATTATATGTACAGAGTTTGTCGCTTGGTGTTATCGCGACGATTATTATGATATCGAGCGATCAATTTTTACTATATGGCTATAGTTTTATTCTGTTTACGAGCGTATGAGGTGGTTATAGGATACACGCGGGTATTGAGGCAATATAGCTTATATAAAATTCGACCAACTGACTTTTAAGCAATCTCTACTGGACCTTATTAACAAATATATATCTTTTCGCAATTGACCGTCATTATCCCAGTTACGCAAGCATCGATCTTTTTGTAATAATCTATATACCTAACGAATTAACTTTGTCGTCGCTTCTCCACACGTTGCACGCGCTTAGCTCGTTATTCAGTGGCGAATAAAACAATAATAATTAATCGATTGATAAATGGACCGAAGGCTAATCTGATCTTATCCGCGTCACCTACGTTTCTCATCTTCGTCGTCGTCGTCACGCTCGCTTGGTTCTCTCCTTTGCTCTCGCGTAATAAGGGCTTGAATATCAATTCGTCGCGCGTATATAGCTACCGCACATACACGCATTCTAATGCGCAATTGGCTGTTCACGCTCGAATAGTCACAGTCAATATGAACGTGTGTATGTGTATATATAGACATCGGTCCTTGGTTTAACGCTGTCTTTACGTTGCTATACTTACTATATACTATCTGGGGATCAGTAAGCCTTTTCGATCGCGGAAGAGGTTGGCAGGAAGTCGAGAGTTAATTTTATTATATTGGTTAGAGTGTGCGGCAGATTTCGGCGGAGATCGCGTGGCTCTGTGTGGCTAATGGGTTCGAACGAGAGAGAAAGAGAGAGAGAGAGAGAGAGAGAGAGAGAGAGAGAGAGAGAGAGAGACTTTGAATACATTAAAAATATTTTGCTTCGATTTAATGCGAAAGTGGTACGCTGAGAGAGCTTGTAATAACAATGGGAAATTAAAAGTCAACAGAGATGGAAAAGCAATAAAAAATCATTACTTCTTTTGTTTTATTTGCGATAAGGTCTTATCTAATCTAGCGGATTGCTGATGATTTAGGCGTATTTCGGCAGTTGACTTGTACACTTCTGCGTTCGATCTTTTGAAAACTTCACACTATATACTTTTGCAATGAAATATATTTCTCTGTCTATATTACTAATCATTTCACCGTAATACCTAAATATTATACTATTTCCGCGTGGTAATACAAAAAAAAAGAGTTCAGGAGTATAACGAGGACGATCTTTTATCTTAAACCTTTCCTTCCGAGCGAACCTGAGCCAAAATTTAAAACGGGTCAATGAAAGTGTAGCAGCACAGTCTTTAGCCAAAAACAAAAAAGTTTCGAACTTCAATAAAGTATATCGTGTTTCGACTGAGATTGCATATGAGCCAGCAACAACGACATAGCGTTTCCATACCTCTCTTGCTCTCATTCGAAAGCTTTTCTTCTCTCGACGAGATAATATTCAATACAATTCGCAAGTGCATTCGCACGTAGCAATATAATGCAAAATAGAAAAAAAAACATCTTACATACGATTGTTTCTTTGTACCTTATCCCCTTTATATACAAGAGTTTCTCATCTTATCCTATACTCTCTTGCTCTGAGTGAAAAACACGCTCGAAATTCGATAACTGCAAATATGTAACGATTTATCGACGCCGTTATTATACGTAACACGCGAGTTACTTCAATTTCAACGAAAATAATTCGGATTATCTCGTTCCATTGTGTATTTCTCAAATGCAGTAATAATCTATTACACGACTTATTAATTAACGCACAGCTCAGCTGTTTACTCTTAAACTCTCGTAATAACAACGTTATCTCAATCTTCCGTATTATTTTTACTCCATTTTATAAACATATCTCTAATTTTAGACCTATCGTATCCACAACGAAACAAAGTACCAGTACATATATAGCAACCCCAAACACCATATACATTTCTTCAACTGCGCAAAACTTTTCCATAGGCAGCAGTAGCAGCAGCAGCATCGACTCTTCCCGCACCCCGTCCGTTAATATCTGCGACATCGCGAACGCGCGCGCGGCAAAGTGGCCCCGACACGATCTCGACCGTCACGATACATATACGCGAGAGCTCGCACGTCTTGCCGCCCGTCGTGTGTCACTTGACGTCATCGCTTGCCTCCCCTGCTAGCGACACGTATACATACACACACATATATATATATATATATATACATATATACACTCGTTCGTCCTCGGAGTATCCCCACTACCACCTGCGTGGCTGCCGCCTTCTCCTCCTCCCGTTACTGCCTGCTGCTGCTGCTGCTGCCACGCCGCCGGGAGACGTGCAATATCATCGCCGCGCGCGCGCGCGTGTGCTGGTGCGGTATATAGTGAGTAGTAGGGGAGAGAAAGAGAGAGAGATAGAGAGTTGAGCAGCAGTGCGAAAGAGCGCGAGTGCGAGCGAGCGAGAAACGCGGTATAATACACCTCTTCTCGCGCCTCGATCGCAGTCGGATCCCGAGCGCCGTCCGTGACTGGTGCTGGTGCGCCGCGTTTTGTCTTATATATACTACTTTCTTTCGCGCGCACGCGTGTGTTATACAATAATTATAATAATAATAATAATGTGCCTGGTGCATGTGTTGTGGTGGTGTAGCCAGAGCGCACGGTAGAAGCTCTCCCAGTATGTACAACCCGATATTGTTGTCATTTATTATATATAAACACACACACACACAAATTTACAATTATATACATATACACACGATTGCTATACTGCTACTGCTGCTATTTTACATCTGCTTTGACTACTCTACATCTACTGTATACTATATATATTGTATGTAATATATATATATATACGATTCTTCCGTATTATGCGGTGTTCTCTTCTTTCTCTGTCTATTGCGACGCGCGGCTGCTGCTACGGATGACGTTGACGACGTATATCGATTTTTTTTGTTCCGCGCTTTGTTATGGTATTTATAGGCCGACGCCGAATGCACCCGGCACGCGCGCGCACGAGCGAAATTTCAGGCCGCGTGTGTTGGATGCGCACCAGTTTTCGCGGTCGGTGCGTCAAATTTAGGCGCCGCTCAAGAAACTGCGCGTGCGTGTATATATATATATATATATATATATAGTTTGTTCAGTGTTGCTATGTGTGATGCCGGTTAATCGGAGATCGTTATATATGTGTTAGTTTATATTTTCGGTTTAATAGAAATTGATTTTAATGATAATGTCTGCAAACAAATTATAAAACTATATAGAGAAATTGACGTGCAATATTGTTTCGCAATTTGCTATATTACGCGCATTAAACATCGATCATCAAGTATACGAAAGAGTATACCAGGCGCTATAAGAACAACCCCCGGTACACACAAAGCCGCAGCCTCATCACCACCGTCCATCAGTTTATATTACCAATTAACGTGCATACCATTGCATTGTAGTACATCGTGGTACACGAAAAACGTATAATCGTGTCCCCAATTTTCCTGGTTTTACCGCGCGGAAAGATGACCGATGAGATCACGCGACGGCGGCGGCTCGCGCGCATAATTCGCACGCACTGGCGTTTGAACTATTTAGGTTACGGATGAATTGACCCGGCGCTATATATACATGCCGCGTACGCATGCATGCACGCAAGTTGTATATATGTATTATATTAGCGTGTATATACGTTCGCACCGGTGTTGGGGTGCGGGGATCGATTTTTAGGCGAGAAAGGGTTCGGCAGGTGTTTTGTGTGATGAAGTATAGAAGGAAGGGAGAATTGCGTTCTGGTTATAATCGTTATGATCAAGTGGTATATACGTTCATTTTTAGCCAGCCATAGTTCGATGCCTAAACCGTGCAAGTTTAATTTATACATACACGTGTTTATAATGATATAAAATAATATCATTAGTTGAGTAGTATAGTATAGTTGTGGTTGAAACGTCGGTTAATGCGCGAACATGCGGAGTATGACTGGCCGAGTTTTGTGACGCGCCGCGTATCGTTATCCACTGTCTCATGAAATTACGATATTTGACTACACTACAGTCATTATATATCCGACAATAGCCAAACTCTTCCGCTTTTCTATTACACTTGGCCTATGTATCTGTGTTTGTATATATACATAAATGACCGAGACTCGTTCGCCGTCTGCGGATCTATTATAAAACAGGTCAACCTTCATACACATATATATATACATACATCATTTGTTTATTTAATATTTCTCTAATGATCGCGCGATCTGTATAACAAGCGAACTGTAAACAATTTACCGCGTGACATTAGCACGCGAGAAGAGTAGACTGTGTAATCCATCGCAAATTGCATGATATGTATGTTGATGCCGGTTGTATAGCAGCGTATTATACGCGAGCGAGAGAGAGAGAGCGAAAATAGAATAATGAAGCGCCGCGAAACAAATGAAATGCGCGGTGTTGCTCGTCAATAATTTTGCTCTTGAAACTGCGCACCCTTTTTTTCCATTATCGTTGTGTACGTGTCGGCACGTGGTGTGGTCGCGCGAAAAAGCTGATAATGGAGAGAGTGCGGAAAGTTGCATACGATCAGACTGCGGCGAGCAGATTCGGTTTTAGCTATTAGTTGGTTTGGTTTATCAGATTGCAATTTATATATGGTTACTTTATGGGAGAATTCGATTGGCATACGGCGAATAGTGATGTTAATGTGACTTTTATATAGGTAGAGGTTAATTATAAAAATCTTTGATTATCTTTTGTGTTGTTAAGGAACCTTTAATAAAGGGCTGTTATATTACGTAAAGTATTTAAACAATGCTTTACGATGTAATATCAAAATCTATGGATCTTAAAATTTGTGTATTCTCCAGTTTATAACAGCATGTGTTATACGTATATTAACATCAAACGATCAGGCACGCAGAAGTGTTAAAAGAGTGCTCGCTACATGAAAAGAATTAGGCTAGGAAGATTAATAGGCTTTCTGCAAGATTTCTGCTTTCAACAAAAGGACATTAGCTTACATTAGTATGATGAATAGGGCACCTCTTAGCGGCAAAGTCTATTAATTTTCTTGACCCAAAACTCGTTATGTATATCAAGCAAATGTATAGATACTTCTAACTGTACAAAAAGTACACTGATTTGACAGTTGTGTAAAACAATAAAATATATATATATTTATAAGGAGTGTCCTAATCGACTCACTATACCCTGAACTAAAGATTAATAATCCATTGAAACGCAACTAATATTCCAAATCCATAACATTCGCTATTACACCCTGTACACCACCCACACCCATAAATCCCCCGCAGTATATTTATGAATCATAACCGGACTTTAGCAATCTTTCCTAAAGCGCCTTTAAACCTCAAAGCTCCAGTAGTTAATCGCGGAAAACTCGCGTACCAGCATTGCTCTCTTGAAAAAAAAACAACAACCACCGTCGCAGCTCGTAAAAAAACCCCGAAGAACTGCGATTTCTCAGTCGTTCGCTCGTCCGCACGCGCTGTGTATATATAGCTACTACAGAACTTTCCCTCGCTGTTGTACCTCGCGTCAAAAGAAAGCCACTACTACGGCGGTGCAGAAAAAGGACGGCAACTACTTGCCTGCGCGCCTGTGCTTTCTTTTATTACGACGCATTAGCTCTCTCTCGTGATCAATCTGCGTTATAACCGACCTCTCTTGCTACTGTAATTCGCCCTATTTACCCTTGCACCGTGGGATTCTCATACAGATTTGGCGTTTCTCGCGCAGTTCTTTTTCTCTCTCTCTCTCAATGTGATATGTGTAGAGAGAGAGACAGAACAGCTTTGACGTTTGTTTTCCCTCGGGCTGAAGTATATCGTCGACTCCTGTCGTCGAGAGATGTTTGGAAACTCGATTTTCCGCGCGTCGGGGGAGGACGACTCGATCTGCGATTAGCGATTAGTGTGTGAGTGTGTGTGTCGCGAGGAGTTGACGTTGAGAGGGTGCGATCGAAGGATTGACACTTTTTTCTCCTATATATCCCTTAGAGACTTGGTTTTCGTGAGGTTGCGAGATCTTCGGGATAGAATGTGATGAGAGATGTAAATTTCTTCTTCTTTTTTTTTTATTCAGTTTAGGTGAAACCGTGAGGCACGATAAGACTTTGCTAAAGGGGAGGTAGGGAGCAATGAGGGGAGAGTTTTCGAATCAATATCTTTGGGATTTTCAATCTGAATTTCTAGAATTGGAATTTCAATCGCGAGGTACTAGAATTCCAATTTGAAAAGCGAGAATTCAATTCTCTTACGATTTGAGTATAAGAGACTCGGAAGAAAGATCAAGATCGTAAATTTTTAAACGTGATTTAATATAGCGATCCTTAATTTATATATTATTAATTTCATGTTGCAAATGGTACACCATTCGTATATACAGTGTATGTTAACAACAAACAAATTTTTGTGTACCTATATAAGCAAATACGAAGAATGTAAAAAATCAAGAAAAATTTACCAACGTAAAAATATCGGATTGTAAAGTACAATTTTTCCGTTACCCTTTTTTAAAACAAATATATATGTGATACCGCAGCCGTCAAAATTAAAAGAAATTACTCTAGCCCACGTATAAGTATAAAAATCGACTTTGCGGCGTGCGAAAAAGATTGATGAATTTGGGTGGAAAGGTATAGGGCTTGAAAAATTTAGAAAGCCACACGCGCCGTTGCCGCCGCCGTCATCGGAAAAATCGACCTCGGTAAAAATTTCAAGCATTTCTCAACCCTGACCTCTTCCTCTCGTGTATGCATGTTTTTTTCACGTTATATATACTCTTTTTCTCCGCTGGGCAAATTGCCGCAGACGTAAAAACGCAACGACACTGATTGGTCGATATGTCCGGCACCCTGCGCTGCTAGATCGCTTATTCGGAGTGCTTTTTACCATGCATGTATATATAGGACTGATTGATTCTATTTTAGAAAGAGGAGAAATGTACGATTCTTCGCGATAGAGATATCGGTTCCTTTCTGTTTCTCGCTGGGTGTGCGTAAAATACGACTTGTTTATGAGAATAACGTTGTAATTGAACGTTAGTTTCAGCTGTATACACGTGTAGGTATTCTTTAAATGAGAGATAAAGTACGCGGGAGGGCGAATTGTTAATTCCAATGACAGCAAATATATATAATCTGATCAAATTATTCAGAGCTCGGATTTATTGATGAGTATAATATATATATATATATATATATATATATATATTATTGATGAGCTTTTAGCTGTCGTGAAAGAGCCGTGAATAGAATATAAGGAATGAATTATGCTTCATTTTGTTCGACTTTCAATTAAGATAGTCTGTATATTAGCTGTTTTAAATAACTTTTTCATTATCTCGCGATTTTCTCGTTAAAAATTTACATGACTGAAGCTGGATTAAAACGAAACCTTTTTACTCGCGTTTTCTCGGTGTATATCGGGGATGTTACGTGATTGCTATTGGTATTTCTCTATGTATTTTATATATCCTTTCCGTGTTTTCTTTTCTACATTCAATGTGTAGCTTTTTTAGCGGCTCTCGTATTGAAAATTAAAAAAAAAAAAAAACTTCTACAGTAACTCTGCTTTATTTTGATATTACGTAGTTTTTATATACACAAAGGAATATTTTTGTTAGCATATTGCTTTGACATGTTACTGTTCTATCAATGCTCGTGACCTGAACGTTTATTCAGTAAAAAGAACTAATTAAAGTTCACTTTTCAGATAAGTTATCTCAACTTTTTAATTTAAACCTAAATCTTACCGATCATCAATTCATTTTATTTGATTTATTATAATATTGGATAGTATTTCCTCTTTTCTAAAAATTGCTCTCTCGCTTCAATAAATTGAATATACATGAGTTTTTTTGTACATTCTCGTTGTATAATCTTCGGAATATTTTACTTGTAGCATGATTTTATATACTGAATACATTAATGCTTCAATTAAATATACTTATACATAGGATTTTTAAATCAGACAAATAAGCATATCGCTGTACGATTTTTACTCTTTCTTTCTCTGAATCTCAGTAAATTTTCTTATAAATTTTGATTTATATTCATCGTATCGAGGATAAATGGCATAGCAACTGTTCTACATCTATTTATTTGTTGCAATTTTATCGACAAACTTGGAATGTTAGAGCAACAAAAGCGGTGATACAAGCTAATAATGCATATAAAGATACTGACATTTTTGAGATATACTGAAATATGTTCGATACAGCAGCAAATAATGAGAGCTCTCGTGAGCGTTATTTATAAACTGCCGCTTACTCGCTGCAGCGACGACATGAAAACTTGTTTTTGGGTTATACGCTTTGTAAATCTTGTAACCGTCCTAAAATTTTTGGGGTTTACGACGAGTCTCGCCCTAGATCTTCGAAAGTTGTCGGTCGATGCGTGCTGGAAAAACATCCTTCTGCTGCTACAAAAAAAAAGAAAAAAATATTTAAATCTTGGTCCAGATACATTTTTGAGGTATTCAAGTTACATTGTTCAACACCATTCAATTCATCAAATAGGACCAACTGTATATTCCTGATATTACTTTACCTCTGTTGAATCCTGTTTAATTTATTCTTCGTCTACAATTTAAAATCTTTATACATATACCTTTATCATTAAAACGATAGATCTAAGTATCCTATCATATATATTCGCAACGTTTCTAACAAAATAGATCTTGCACAACCAGATAAAGGATTCACTCTCTCATTTTACCTATATATATAGTATACTACAACCGAAAAAAATATGTTTGTTTACACGAGTCTATACTATATATATATATATATATACTATTATGCTTCTCTATTTCTCTCACTCTAATATGCTCGCGCACTGACTTCGTTATCTCTCGTCAGTGCGCGCAAACACACACGTGTCGTCGTCGCGCTTGGATGACGTAATACGCGTATATACGCCGCGCGATCGAACCTTTTTCCCCGAGAGCGTCTCTTTATACGCGCGCCCCTCCACTATTATGTACTATACTAGATATAGCGCGCGCACGGTAACGAAAAACACGTGGCGAGCGTGCTGCGCAGTTTAGAGATATATATATACTATATAGACGCAATTATAGACGAACGCACGCGGTTATATAGCCTTGACGAGGCGTGGGCTTGGATGCGGAAGACGAATGGGATTCGGTATATATATGCGCGATGGGTGTATGTATATATATGTATGTGGATTGTTTAGGGAATAGAACGTGATTAGAGTCGGTTGAGAGATACGCCGGCTGATATAATGCGAGGTTATTAGGCGGATGAAGTTTATGGTATCCGCGGCGCGCGTTTGGGTGAATGGTCGGTGTATAGCTTGTCGTTGAAGTGACTGTCTTGTAACGCTGATAACGTATAGGTTTTAGGAGAACGGATATTTGTCGTTAGTAAGTTTTTAATAATGCTCGATCTGCGACTTTTTTTGTTGATTTTTGTGTTTGGTCAAAATGAGGATTGTAGTTTTTGATAACATTATAATTACTAAAATGGAAGAAAAATATTTGTTAATTAAAAATCGTTGTTCGGTAGCTTTAGAGATACAATATCAACATGAATATTACATGGCAAATATGTTGTTTCACTTATCTTATCCGTTTCCAAGTAATTAATATGTATCATTGACGCGCATAACTCACATTACCATTCAATATACACGCATTTTAATCCATATAATACTGCGTGGTCTTTATACCCTAAACTTCAGATTATGTTTGATGAACGGCAAATGTATATATTAATCAGAATAAAATGTATTTTATAAACTTTATACACGTCTTAACTTTCATCATATGTCACTCCTATAACGCCACATTAATCAACCGAAATAATCGCACGCATCACCTGACACAACTCGTCTCTCTGCCCTCCCACAAACCCACGCAATAGATTCCGAATAATTATACTATTAAAGTCAATCCGACATTCAGTCGGTCTCTGACATACAAGCGTATATTATATATATATATATATCCCTATCAATACATCAACGCCTGGCTGCCGCACAAAACCACGCGTCAGACCTTTCCCTATTATATATGTATATATCATGCATAAATCTTCTCTCTCTCTCTCTCTCTCTCCACCTCCGCACTCTAAAATCCTCGACACTTCGAAATCAATCCCCGCGAGCTCGCTCAATTCTTTCCATCACATGCGCGCGCTTGCTCCCTATATATACCGTCAATTCGCACGCGTCAGAGGAAAAAGGAAGAAGAAGGGGGAGGAGTTGAGCGAAACCGAGAAAGAGAGAGAGAGAGAGAGAGAGAGAGAGAGAGAGAGAGAGAGAGAGAGAGAGAGAGAGAGGGAAACAAAGGGTGGAAATCAAATGCACGATTAGATTGAGACGTAACAGGTGGTCCCCCGACGCGCGGATGATATGCCAGAGAGAGAGAGAGAAAGAGAAAGAGAGAGAGAGAGAGAAAGTGGATCCAATTTTCGCCGACTTCGACGATATATGACGTTGCGGTGGATGATGTTTGGACGTCGCGCATTGTTGGTACTGCAGCATCTCGATTCTTGTTTTTCCTTATACGGTTTCTCTCGTCGCTGAAATTGTCAGTGTACGGTTTGTGTATATATACGAGTGTGTGTGCGTGTATGCTTTTCTATGACTCTCTCTCTCTCTCTTTTGGCCCGGGCACTGAGTAACTATTTACTCCCGAGAGAGCGTGCACGCCTTTTATTTTGGCGCGCGGTTTGGTCGTCGCGCGTATTTCTTTGTCGCTGCGAATGCAGTAACGTTTTGTATATACATCGGACAGGAGTGTGTGTTTCAAAGAACGGATTTTTCGCCTAAACTGATTTTACGGTTGAATTTTTGTTTTAGATTAGTTCTTAATATGAGGGTGTAGTTGAAAATTTCTTGTTAAAAATATTTACTCGATATATCGTATTTATTTGTGAGAACGAAGTTATTTATTTTCGACATTAAAGTTTTACAGAAAATTCATCCCGTCCTCTCTTAGCAGATTATTTATATGGTATTGATGAGCCAGTGAATAATGAATGAGTAATTTATACGTCATACTCGCATTTAAATTTTAAACAGTTATCAGTATATATTCGCATTCAATTTTGCACGGAATTTTGAGAAACTGGAGCTGGCACATAAAAAACTTTGGTATAGTTAATTAATATAAGGCTATTATAACTTCTCAATTAAATAACGTTTTCTTGATTATATATGTATTACCAATAAATGAAATGCTCCACACGAATCTAGTAACTTTACACGATTATTAAATTTAATTTTATCATTTTCATTTAATAGATATCTTATTAAACATTTCCCTGTAAATTATTTCATTACACCTTCACCATTAACATCGCAAATAAAAACATTTTATCATACACACAGACGAGATACGCACCGACACAACCCAACCATGCAAATCCCAAAGCATCTCCGTTGAAAAGCCTCACGTTCCCACGCGCATGCGCGAATCATCCTCTCTGGCGCTTCGACTTATATTTTTCCGCTCTCTCGAGCCCTAAAAGCCTCGTAACTCCTCGATAATACAACGACACTTTATGTATACCTATATAATACACGCGCTCGTCCGTTCGCTTTTATACGAGCGATGATTTGTTCGCTTCTTCTTCGTTCGATTTGCGTCGTAGTCCCTCTGTATTTCGCTCTCTCTCTCTGCTATGTGTGCATGACATCACCGTGTTTAATCCTAATACTTAGCGATATCTACATATATATATATATCCCTTCTCTATCCGACCATTTACATTTTCTTTAGCTGCGTGATCTTGGATTTCCGCTAACGAAATTCATCGAAATCTAATGCCGAAAGCATGCCACGGCTTTAGTTTCATGGGCGCATGTGTATGTGCGTATATACGCAGCAGCTGGGCGATGATGCGTGTTGCGTAAGAAGTTGTGCGCGGCGGCGGCGACGGCGACGACGGCGATTTCCGCCGATATATCGAGTACGCGGCGATACATATGGGGAATTACTCGCGTCGTTGGGCGCTGAAAGGTTTTCCGAGATTGAAACACACGCGAACGAGAGTGCGAGTGCGTGGTTGTGATTTTGAAAAATTGAGTGAATTTTTTTAATTCGATTAATAATGAATTTTAATACGAGAATGGTTTATATTTGAATTTGATAGTTTTAATATTTTAGCATAGAATAGTTTTTCCTGGAAATTGTTCTATTCATTATTCAGGATACAAACTTTTGGAAGTTTTTGAATTCGTGTTATTTCTGCCAATCGCTATAACTACATACATTTTACATAAGATTTGATAAAATATGAGTATCGGAATTATAACATATTTAAATCTTTCAACGAGAATTACAATGCCCGTATCGATACGATTTTTAAAAATTGCTGAAATACATTAAACTATTGTATAATGTTAAATAAATGAATCAATAACTAATTAAGAAAAATCATTACAGAAAAGAAAAATATCTCATTTACACATATCACTGTTACAAATACATCCTTCAATAATACACCGGTACAAACTCACTTTTAATCCATTCATTTTCACCATCAACTGAACGCAAGCGCGCATTTTCAACCTTGCAATATTAACGCCGCTAAGCGCGCGCCCACTGACATAATTCGCCCGGTCGATACTAAAAATACGATTATTTCGTAAATATATATCG
Organism: Torymus tubicola; assembly: GCA_035583055.1. Classification (NCBI taxonomy): domain Eukaryota; kingdom Metazoa; phylum Arthropoda; class Insecta; order Hymenoptera; family Torymidae; genus Torymus; species Torymus tubicola. The sequence goes on from JAWWEQ010039555.1 coordinate 14,761, forward strand.
GTAAATTTGGATGCAGCGCGCCGCGCGTACACGTGCGCAAACTGCATGGCAACTTACGCGACTACCTAAATTATTGTTTTTATAAAATCGTCTATTTGACCGAAAAATATATATATTAAATTATTATTTCAATAACACCATCCTACCCATTAGTAAAGTCATCACGTTTACACGCGTACGGTAAAGGTACGAAGGGCCGCGTAAAATCTTGACTATACCACACGTACATACGTATATCTAACTACTTTATTATCGCTAATCGTGTATATATCGGCTTTGCACACGTTATATATGCACAAAGTCTTGTTGAGATTTTCACTCAAGTTAGCGCACCGTATATAAGTGACGACGCGTATTAAACTCAGCAGCCGCGCGAGAGAAATCAAGCTGGAACAATCGATTATAACCAACCCGTAGCAGCTGGCACGCGCAATAAACACACGGGAGCTTGCACGCTGCGCATATATATACCGAAAATTACCGGTGAAAAATTTTTAATGCGCTGAACGCGATGGAAACATTATCGCGACGATACATTATCGTTCGGCGATTGGCTTTGTGCGTATCGATATCGATTAGCGGTGACGGGACGCGCGAGGTATTAAAAATCCTCTCCACATATACGCGCGTCAATGGATTATATATATCTCTCTCTTTCTGGCATGTTATACATTGACCTCAAAACTCACTGCGCTCGTAAATCAAACCGCGCGCGTCGAGGTATCGAAAAGAAGGAGGCTCATAAGAGAATGTGTCTCGATCACTGTATATACTTTTGTGAAGATCTCTGTGTGTATGTATATTTCGAGGAGGTTGTATATATACCGAGTTATACCGCGGAATTTGATGAAACGATGAAGTGATTTCGCGTGAAATCGTGCGCATCCATGTATATTGTACACGCTATGCAAAGATAAACATCGCGCGATGCACCCAAGTGCGCGTAATTACGCAATTGTGCTGTTTTTGTATGCGTATACATATATGATTTAATTTTAAACGTACGTATTCATGACTAAGGGGGTATACGTGACGACTTGGCGAAACAATGTATTGAAAACACTGGTGTATATACTATTCCAAGAAAAAACATATATCGTGTCCCTGTAATGTGTATAAGTAGCATCATTAGTCTAAAAGGCGTGCATATCATTTAGGTATTTTGTGAGAGAATTTTCGTGTACGCGTTTTCTCCGGAAAAGCGGGATTATTACGTGTTGGTGTGTATATATATACATATCTACGTCGAAAGAACGTGATTTCTAATGAGCATTCCCTCCGCGTGCTATATATGTTTGCGCGCCGCCTTCTTTCCCTCCCTCATTATATATTTATTTCGTGAAATCTTTATGAACTTCAGCGTAATTTTATATTAAAACTCCAAAGTTTTCAATGTCTTTGCGTTTTATAACGACGCGCGCACTCCGCGCGATGAATAATACAGCAGAGGTGAACTTGTTTTCGTTGAAATTTCAGCAAACAGTGAAGAGATCAAATACGAAAAATAAATGCGCTGTTAATGTTTGCGCAACTGAAAATTCGTTTTCAGGTTCTTAAATATATATATATGTTCTATGATGCATGAGATTTAACTATTGGGTATTGGGGTTTCGCAACTGTTCCTTTCAAATAGCTCTTTAACAATTTTCAATATCGATGATAAACGTGTTGATTAAATTTACAATCATTTTATTGTAGTAGGCATCGTCTTTGCTATTTTTTTTTCTTCTTAAAATCTACTTTTACCTTTACGTCAATTTTCGGTAGCGAAACCAAACGATCTTACTCATCGCAACCAAAAAGTTACGAGATTTTGATTAAAAAATAATCACGCTTTGATAGCAAAACCCGTACAATCACCGAAATATTCATATACCGTTCCTGCCAAACAATTATCACGTACGCAACCCTGGCCAATCTGGCCTCCCTAACAACAACCCGAGCAATAACAATTTTCCCCTGAAAAATCCTAATTTCCTCGCCTGCGCTCTCCCACCTACACATATTCAACCGTCAGCTATATACACGTATATACTCACACATACCAACCTTCCGGCATTTTGCATCGAAATTGCAATGGCTTATCGTTCCGGAACTCCGCTGATTCGACGCTTTACACGTATGTGTGTGTGGGTGTGTGTATGTGGATGCACGGCTTCTTGTTTACACAAAATTCAGCGCGGACGTCATATTCGGTAAGGAACGAGCTAATTTCGGTTCACACACTAGGCGGCGCGCTTCTCTCTATACACTTTCTCATTTAGAATATATATATATCCGCAACTGTGGGGGAGTTGGGTATATATATGTATAACATGTGCGGCTGTGGTTCATGTACGGAAGCTCGATGTAACTAACGAGGCTGTGAATGAAGTGAACGCCAACGTGCAAGCAGCTTTGCTTTTTTTCTCGAGGCTGAATGATGATGGCGCGAGATTGGTGTTTACATTTAGTAAGTTATATAGCTGAAGTGGAAAAGGAACGATTAAGTTAATATTTGTGCTGCTGTTGTGTGTCAATGGAAGGTCAAATTCAAGCAGGATATACATGTTGGTTGCAGATTTTTCATCATTTTAAAAGTTTAATAAGGAGAAATATTTTGTTCTTGTCGTCTTATAGTTTAAGTAATTCTGTAGTTAAAGTTGTGATACAGATACAGATGCGTTTTAACATTTACGAAAACCGCAAACCGCAATCCTAACAACTTCTTCCCAGCAACGCTTACATACAATCCTCTTTTCACGCGGCATATCACAGTAGTCGCGTTTTGTACACCCATTACTTCGTATGATTCACGAAACAACGTTTCCCCCAAAATCTACTATTCCAATTACCAGTCAATCACACCTCGCTCGCGTTTCTCTTAATTCAGACATTACACGACACCTTGCGATGGCTCATCGTTCTCTCTCTGTTTCTCTCTCGTACACCTAACAACATTACGTCGTGTATACACTGAAATGCAGGATAGAGAGAGAGAGAGAGAACGAACTTGGGCGCTACGGGGAATTAGGAAGTTCTTCCTGACTTCTGACGGAATATGACGTAATTTTAGAATGCTGTAGCTTTTGCTCGAGCGCACGCGCGCGCACGAGCAGCAAGTTTGCTTATACTCCAACCCCCCTCTGCCTTCCCTTTCCTTCGTCTTGTTCGCAGTAGGTCACCGAAGTTCACGCGCCCGTTTGTTTGCGATATAAGCGCTCCTCCGAGGCTCCGTGTCACTTTTAGTTCTCTCTCTCTGTGTATATGCATAAAGCCAAATGTTATCGTTCGTTTTGCTGCAAGAAGCCTCTGTTTTCCCGAATACTGATTAGCTGTAAAACGTTTATTCCGTATAAGAAAGTTCGATTAATTTTGTTGTGACAAGTTGGATTTCATTTCCTTGTCTTGTTCCTTGGGAAATGCTTCTTTGCTATTCGGTTCAAATGTATCGCAGTATGTGAATACTGTTTGTATATACATAGGAGAAACATTATATTCTTATAGGCTGCTATTACACAATGACATGTTTCCTATATTTTGACAGTAAAAGAATTTTTCCAGGAGGATAATAATATTGAACTAGAACGATTATTTTTTTCAGTATACACACATATCATTCCCTTTCCATATTGAAATTTTACTATTTCGCACATCAAATACTCATATACTCATAAACCGCAACAACCACCAATCATGTAAATTATACTTCCACAATCGCTCAGATGGTGAAAATTTTTACGCCGAGCAGTTTCCTCGTTCGCGCAAAACATTCGAAAACCATTACACACCGTTCGGCCTATACTACTAACAAAAACACATACGTCTATATATATATATATATATATATATATAAAACTACCCCACTTTTATATATATATATATATATATATATATATATATAAAACTACCCCACGATGTACCACAAAACACAACTGAAACATTCATTGCAACGCCGATTCTCTCGTCCTATACACGTTCTTTTTTTTCGCTCACCACCTCCGCGCGTCGCTGCAGAACGTGTATCACGCGACTATACAACGTGTTCTCTAATTGTATGTTTTACTCAACGGGATCGGGTAGAGCGCGAAATTCTAACGAAAAAGGGT
>JAWWEQ010039586.1:0-18833 GCA_035583055.1 Torymus tubicola
CATCAAAATACATAAGAATATGATAGTCAGTGCTCTGGGTTTGACCACTTTCTTTTTTTTGTGTGGCTGTGTTATTTATTATGATGGACTTGTATGTATTAACAGTTTCAATAAATATATGCAAAAATATAATATTTTATATTTACAAAGTCTACCTGTAAACTGCAAACCGTCAATCCGTCGTGCCCGCCAAGTATGTATGATGTGACGAACAGAGAATACTTTGGAGTGAGGTTATTAGTGATTAGAAATTTGTAATTATCAACTTGTTTTTACAAATACTAGAATTTGCCAGGATGACACCACCTTTATTATGTAAAGGAAATATATAGAAATGCAGGCTATAGATCTATACGTACGTTATTTATTCAAGCCCTTATCTCCCTACGTATGTTCCGAGCGGAAGACTCTCAAATTAAGCGTAGGCTGAACTTTTCCCTTCCCCAAGGAAGGTAGTAATAAGATAAAGAAATAATATGATTAAATTCTTTATTTTTATTAATTACCTCTTCCTTTACAGTTTTGACGGTCCTTTCTGTTGATGAGAAACCGTGGATGTACTATATATGTTTTCGTACTTTTTTTACAAGTTAACTTTTATTCAATTAATTTTTATTATAATTTTCTTGATTATTTCTGTCGTTACAATCGACTATAATTCTAATAAATTTTCTATCGCGGAGTATAGCGGTCTTCGTTTCTCAAGCGTCAGCACCGGGCACGGACGAGCGGTGGTCTCCACCAGAGAGTGCAGAACTGAGCGATGATTGCCTTGCGCGTTCGCTATTTAACGGAAAAATTTAGGTGAACTCCCTCCCACTCTTGATGGAAATTACGCAGTTATCGGTGTAGTTAATTTAGTTGGTACATCCGGTGAGATTTCGAAGCGGAAACGCGTGACAATCAGTTTCTGATTTTAAGACTAGAGACGGATTATGCTACTGCTTGATCTTCGCGTACATTACATATGAGAGTAGCATTTCCTTTCGGTGATCGCGTCGCGTGAGCTCCGTGTTTATAAGAGATATGATGGCAGTGATTTTGGTTTTTAACTAGATTTTCTGAGTATGTGTGTGTTTGTGCTGCGGACGCTACGGAAATGTGGTGCTACCTTTATGTGTTTACATATTGTGGTTCCGGGTCGTAATTCTTATAAGTATGATCAAACTAGAGCAGCGGATGTTCTCATCCTACTCGTCGCCGATGTATGCTCTCAAGTCTGCGTCGTAAATCTTATGCTGATGCGACGGATATATTTTTGGGAGTAGTGGCCGCGCGGCCCCTCCCTACTGCTTTGATTTCCGGAGTGTTCGAGGATTACATAGATATACGTTTTTATATGAAATTCTGTTGCCATTTTAGTTGTTAAATTTTTCTGCAATTATAAATAAAATATAACAATAGAAGGTTTTGTACGTCACACTCCCCGACTTAGATTAAACATCCGTCCCGGAGGTTTTTCAGGCTGTTTAGAGTATATACTTTCGTTAACGATCAAGCAGCCAAGATTATGACAAACAAGTACAAATTTTATACAATTTTTTTGTAGTCTTAGAATTTTTATTGATTACAGAGAATAGGGTTACGGAAATATGAAGGTTCTTTTTGTTTTCTTTTCCTTTAACGATGTGGGCCTAGCACCTCGTGTATGATAGTTCCGGTTGGAACTGTGAAGGAGGTTACAGCTGTATTTGTGAATACTGAGGGTGGAAGCCGAAAGAAAATGCTGTTGTTTGATTTGATTATAATCGCTGCTCTTCGCTTGTTGATAACAAGGATTCTTCGGCGGCTCTCCGTATGCACACTTTTTTTTTTTTTGCACAAAATTTTTTTCCGATCATAGTATCTCTTAGTTTTCATTTTTTAATTTATTAATTTTTCTCGAGCTGTATCTCGAAACTCTTTTAGGCGAGTAATCAACTCTTGCAAGTAGTCGTTGTAAGTGTTTACTTCTTCTTCAGGAAAATGATTTGGAAGGCGAGCTTGCTTCCCAAACACTATTTCGAATGATGAAAAGTTTGCTGACTTGTGTATTGCAATGTTATAAGAGAACATGGCATACTGCACGAGTATGTCCCAATCTTCGGATTTGTTTACGTAATGTTTAATACTTTACTTTTACGTAATGTTTTAAACTCCTTTGGGTCAATGTAGTTTAAGTCAATCAGTAATTTATCTATACTTGATGTAAATTCTTCGTTCGAAAATTTGATTTTAAATATAGAGGTGGGCTTAGACATTATATCGGGGTAAAATAATTCCGGGGGAATAGTATCAGTGGAATTTCGCATAGGCTTGGCCTCTATCTGGCAATCCTTCTAATTGTACCTCTTCTTCCTCCCTCTCTTCTTGAACAGGTGGTAAAAGCCTTGATGTTTTACGGATGTTTCGTTCAGTCTCTCGATCAGAATCATCTGATGAGATTTCTCTCCTTTCAAAGGGCGTAGATCTAAACCGTGGAACTCCTACATGTCCTAGAGTACCTTCGCTGTCCCACCACATTTCATCTGAAACTCTTCTCGATGTTCTACGAAATTCTGTAGCGGCGTCTTCAGCAAGTGGACGTATGATTCGATAGTAATCCTTGTTAATATCTGAAATTTCCGTTTCTTCTGAAGAAGATCTGAAGGGAGTCTCGTCCTGCTCTTCTTGAATAAATGGCAATTTATTTGGTACTAGCGACGGAAAGGCAGCCCTCAGCTTACTTGGAACTGGTGGCGCTTCGACTTCAGCACTCCCCGAACTTGACGTTCAAACAGGATCTGATGATTTCCTTACCGTCTTGATTACGGGTTTCTTAGCTGGAGGTGGTTTAATCGGCTGGGTATTTTTGATTGCTCGAGGTGGATTCAGTAATGCTTTGCGGTTACGCACTCTCTCGCCAATAGTTCCTCCTAGCTTTGACAAATCAGCTAGTACAGAAAACAGAGGGCTATTTTCGATCCTGTTGGCCTTCCTCTTGGTGCAGCACTTGATGTTGCAGATTGACTAGTGACTTTCGCCTTGCCTGCACTTGAAGTAGGCAGCTTGACTGCTGGAAAAGCTTCGGGGTTTCTTGATAGTGCGTCTGCGTAAACATTAAGTCGTCCTGGTTTATGTTCGAATTGATAAGTGTACTCTTTCAATCTTGTTCTCCATCTAATTAATCTTTGTAAATGTGGTTTGACTGAATCAATCCATTTCAAAGGTTCATGGTCACTTACGAGAATGAATTCTCGCCCATATAAATATGGTCGAAAATGTATGATTGCTTAAATTATTGCTAAGCATTCTTTTTCTGTAGTGCCGTAATTTCTCTCGGTGGGTTTCAATAGCCTTGACATGTAAGCTATTGGATGCTCCGCTCCTAATTTTTCTTGGCTGAACACTGCCCCTAAAGCAAAGTCGAAAGCATCTGTAGTGAGGATAAATTGTTGGTTAAAATCGGGATACTGTAAAACTGGTGAATTGCATAAAGCTAGTTTTAAGTCTTTAAATGCTTTTTGTTGTTCGCTATCCCAATTGAAAGCTAATCCTTTCTTTAATATGTCAGACAGAGGCTTTGCTCTAGCTAAAAAATTTTCTATAAAACAACGGTAATAATCGGCCAAACCCAAAAATTGACGAACATTTGTCTGGGACTTGGGTACTGGAAAATTACTTACTGCTGAAAGTTTCTTAGGATCCGGTGTAACTCCTTCGTTTGATACAATGTGTCCTAAAAACTCTACCTCTGTAGTTAGGAATTCACATTTGTCTGGCTGTAAAGATAACTTTTCTTTTCTCAATTTCTCGAACAACCGTCTTACCTTTTTCTGGTGCTCTTCGAGTGAATTTGCATATATAATAATATCGTCAATATAGACGAACAATTCAGAGTCTTGTAATCCCATGAGTACTAAGCTCATTAAATGTGCAAACGTACCTGGTGATCCTGCAAGTCCGAAAGGCAATCGTTTCCACTGTAAGTGGAAATTACTTGTAGAAAAAGCAGTTTTGTGACGATGATCGGAGTGAACTTCTATTTGATGAAATCCGCTGGCTAAATCGAAAATTGAAAAATACTTGGCTCCTTCTAAATGTTCTAAAATTTCAGTAATATTAGGCAATGATTGTGATGGAATGGCGTTTTATTTAACTCTCTATAATCAATCACAAGCCTCCATCGTTTCTTGCCCTGCGAGTCACTTTTCTTAGGTACTATGCACAAGGGTGAATTATAAGGACTTGTTGATGGCTCAATAAGATCGTCCTTTAGTAATTTATCGACTTGCCTCTGAATTTCTACACGGTGAATTGTAGGGTATTTGTATTGTTTTATATTAACTGGTATATCATCTGAGGTTGGAATCCGATGTTGTAATACATCAGTGGCAGGTATGAGATCAGCGGGCAGATGAAATAAAGCAGGATAATCCTTGACGATTCTGCGAACGTGTTCCTGTTCTTCGTTTAAATGATCTAATCTTAATATTTCTAAGACTCGGTCTAATCGAGACATTTCATCCAATCCTTCTTGCTGACTCTCGTAATCTTCAAAACAATCGTCTGATTCGTCTAATGTTTCAAAAAGTTGTACTTCTTGCGTTGGGATATCTATTTCTTCGTCCTGCTCCAGAGTAGTTATAGCAAAAATTTTACATGTGTTTTTATTAATTTTTACTACAGTTTTTCCGAGAAATATTTCTTCTACAGCAGGTATACGAGGTAAATATCCTTCGTTCAAATTTGTTGGATCTGTTGAATAGTTATTGGCGTTTTCTGTCTTGCGGGCAATCGTTGTGTTGTAAATTTTCCTCGTTTTTCTACAAATCCTAAGGTTGGATTTGAAATCTCTTCTTCATTTTTATGTTGAAAATAAATTGGTTTAATGGAATCAGGTGCCGTGATGGAATGAAATTTCTGCTGATTCTTGTTGCAAAAATTCTACTCCCAAAATACCTTTCACTGGTAATGGTAGTTCTTCAGATATTACGTGAAATACTACTGGTTTTTCGTTTATGTCTATAGGAACTCTTCCTTTAGTTGATATTTCGTCATTTGTGATTCCTGTTAATTTTATAGCGTTATATATGTAAACTAATGTTTTAGGTTTCAAAGCGGAAAGTTGCAATAAGAACACCTCTGCTCCTGTATCTATCAGAAAATTTGTTGGCTTTTTTAACTGTGGGGCTCTGAGTTGGATGACTGGAGGTTTTCCTCTCCATCGTTGTTTAATAGTTGCTCCGCCGACAAAAGCCTTATTTGTGCTGGACACTCCTGTTGAGTGTCATCGCTCACCCGTGCATCCATACGTTGAGCGCTTGAAGAGTTTAAATGATTCTGCGGGTAAGTGTTAAAACCCGAAAATGCATTATAACTCATAGGCCACATTTGAGGTGGTTGGAATGGGTATTGGCCCATCCAGGGTACACCCATGTACATTTGTGGCGGGAAAGACTGATAATTTCCTGGTCGAAATTGCTTTTTGAAATTATTAGTTCTGTTACTTCCCATATTACCTTCTGTTTCTTTAGTTTCCTTTCGTGGAGTCCAAAGATTCTTTTGGTCTTCCTTGGATCGTTACTAAATTTTTGGAACTTCCTTAGCTTGTGTAAAAGCTGCGACTTGAGACGTTGATAGTTCGTTAGAGTCTGCTGTGCTTGCGTTATTAACCATATGGACATGTGCACGAGCGTCGCTATTTTGTTTCATTACATGTTCAATTCTTTGTGCTATCTTCATTGCTGCGTCGACATTTGCAGGCTCGCTAATACTAACTGCATATGGCAGTTCATCGGTAAGACCTTGTTTAAAAGCTTCTAATGCCATAACTGACAACATCTCCTTCATTGTATTAACTTGGGCATCTTGAAATTTTTCTTTTAGAGCTGCAGTGGCTCCATCCATAATTTTCTTTATTCTTGCAAAGAATTCCAACACTGTTTCTCCCTTTCTCATTTTACAATGATGCAGGTCAGAGCAATATGCGGAATATATCTTCTTTGGTGAAAAATACTGTTTTAGTGCATCTCTGAGGTTGTTGATAGTTTTTCCTACTACTGCGTCGCGTGCTGTATCCCTTAACTTGGAAACTACACATTTATAGAAAGCTTGATGTAAGCCTTGTGGTACTAATGCTAAACTGTTTTCTGCGTCTTGAATAAAATTCTTTAGTGGCATATTTTTGCCATCGTAGTTTTCTATATTTTGAAGTCCTTGTTGAAGAGCTATGGTCTCTCCCATTAAAGTGAGGATCTCATCTTGAATTTGCTGATGCCTCGTTAGGTTTGCACTTTCCTCTGCCATTATCTAGAATTTTGATAATTCTTCTTAACACTTTAATTATAGAAACGTGTTCTGATATTTGTATTATTTTGATAAATAAATTCTTCCTTGTGTGATACAAAGAGTTCACTCAATACTGTATATAAAAGTTCTTTGTATTAAATGCTTTTGAAAAATTCTCTTTTGTACAAGGGTAATTTACTTGTCTTTGATAGAGGTAAATGTTTTTAAGTATATTTTTAAGAATCAAATTTTTCTTTTTCCTTATTTGAGGTGCAATAGAATCCCACGCTTCTGACACCTTCTGTGACGAACAGAGAATACTTTGGAGTGAGGTTATTAGTGATTAGAAAATTGTAATTATCAATTTGTTTTTACAAAACTAAAATTTGTCAGGATGACACCACCTTTACTATGTAAATGAAATATATAGAAATTCAGGCTATAGATCTATATGTGCGTTATTTGTTCAAGCCCTTATCTCTCTATATATATTCCGAGCGGAAGATTCTCAAATTAAGCATAGGCTGAACTTTTCCCTTCCCCAAGGAAGGTAGAAATAAGGAAAAGAAATAATATGATTATATTCTTTATATTTATTAATTACCTCTTACTTTACAGTTTTGGCGGTCCTTACTGTTGATGAAAAACCGTGGATGTATAGTATACTTTTTTCGTACTTTTTTTACAAGCTAACGTTTATTCAATTAATTTTTACTATAATTTTCTTGATTATTTCTGTCATTACAATCGACTATAATTCTAATAAACTTTCTCTCGCGGAGTATAGCGGTCTCCGTTTCTCAAGCGTCAGCACCGGGCACGGACGAGCGGTGGTCTCCACCAGAGAGTGCAGAACTGAGCGATGATTGCCTTGCGCGTTCGCTATTTAACGGAAAAATTTAGGTGAACTCCCTCCCACTCTTGATGGAAATTACGCATTTATCGGTGTAGTTAATTTAGTTGGTACATCAGGTGAGATTTGGAAGCGGAAACGCGTGACAATCAGTTTCTGATTTTAAGACTAGAGACGGATTATGTTACTGCTTGATCTTCGCGTACATTACATATGAGAGTAACATTTTCTTTCGGATAAGTGGTTACCGGATCGTAATTCTTATAAGTATGAGCAAACTAGAGCAGCGGATGTTCTCGTCCTACTCGTCGCCGATGTATGCTCTGAAGTCCGCGTCGTAAATCTTATGCTGATGCGACGGATGTATTTTTGGAAGTAGTAGCCGCGCGGCCCCTCCCTACTGCTTTGATTTCCCGGGTGCTCGACGATTACATAGATCTAAGTTTTGATATGAAATTTTGTTGCCCTTTTAGTTATTAAATTTTTCCGCAATTACAAATAAAATATAACAATACAAGGTTTTGCATGTCACAATCGGAATAGGTGAGCTGTTACATCTCTTCGGCGTTACTTTATGCTCACTGGCTACCGCAAGGTACGAAAAATTGTATTACGTCAGTCAAGTCAATTGATATGGGTACTTGACTACAATAAACTGATTTCAGTACTTTCTTGTGTTGCTTTCTCAAAGAGAAGCTTTGTATCGGGGAAATTTTTCGACTCTCAGATTTCAATGATTTTCGATATTTCCGATCTCCCTGAGTCGAAATATGCGTCCTCTAGAAAATGTGTGTGTGCGTGCGTGCGTGCGTGGGTGTGTACGTGCGAGCGTGCGTGCGTGTGTGTGTGGGTATGTGTGTGTGTTTTAGCACACACATGTATTTAGCACATGTGTAACCTTAACTTTTGCCACGTGCTCTATTCTTATACCATGCAGCGTGTTTCACATAAGAAATCGAATCTACTCGCATCGACTTGAATTTTCATAAATCTTTGAAAAATTCTTTCTTGTATCACTTAAAGGTACATTTTATTATTTATTTACATTTGTGTTTTTCTTTATTTTGCACTTTTTAACTAATATTTTTCACTGCAAACTTTTCGTGAGCCACGTGGTTTCATCTACCTTCCCCGAAGGTCTGGTAGAAAAAAAGATGACTTTTATACTAACCACTGACCTGCAGAGGAACCAGGCTCTTAGCTACCATGTTGGGATATTGGAAATTGCAGGTCAGTAAATGATTGATATGATTACTTTTATTATATAAAGCAGTATTTATTACTTGAGACTATAATAGCCATGGTCAGCACGTACATCACTATATACTCAAGATTATATATTACAAAATGTTGAGTAAAAATTAGTTCGTGCAACCCCTAATACGTTTATTATAGTGTCTTAATGTTTTAAGTCAGGATCGTAGCAGATATTAATCACGCCTTGTGCTTCGACACCACTTTCTTGCTCTGCACGCGCACGCTCGTCGAAAAATGGAGGCTCACCATTGCCAAAAATTTTTTTATTGTAAACAATTATAGCAATATTAAGATGTATGTACTATTTTTGAAATTTTCCAATTTCGTAAAAATCGCATCCCTCGTGGGGAATGAGTACATTAGCTTTGCGTATCAAGTGTTCGGCACGTTCTTTCTGTAATCGACGAGGCCCATCACGGATTTGGTGCCATTCCATTCGTACCTCATCCGTAGTGCATGATCGTAACTTCAAATAGAATTCACCGACGACTAACGCCCGACGTAGATACAAATTATCGCTATTACTAATAGAAACAATAGATCTCTGCGTAACAGAGCTTATCGTTAGTTTATTTTTTCTTCTAGCGCCAGAACAAATGGGTATACTAATAAAAGTTATTTGTAATGTAAAGCTTTCATCTACACGAAAACTTTCATTACTCTGAGTTAAACTTGAAATTAAATCTAATAAATCTTCGTAAAAAAAATTTTCTATCAGACGAAAAGATAATCCTCCAGCACCGTATAAAAAATGATCGCTATTTACACTAACCCTCATTAAAATATTCTCGTCTGGCACTAAAGAAATAACATATGCATGAATGTCGCGAATAGCTAATTCTAACCATATAATCGGATTATGGTGTTCAGCAGGCGATTGGTTTATTCGCATTGTGACACGATGACCTCTAATATGAAATTTATTAATAAATTTTTCACGATCTTCAATTACCTGAAATCGTACATCTGAGTCTCTTATATCATCCTCGTTGGCTTCAGCTCTAGCACTGTCAACACGGTTATTTCTGCTACTTCCGCTATTCTTGACGGCGTCGGTGTCGGCGCTACCAGTGTCGACGTTATCGCTGTCATCGTCGTTGCCGCCGTCACCTACTTGAATAGCCTCTTAGAAATTTATATTTATTTGTTGTTGATGTTGGCCGTCTGGTGATAGAGGGAGTGAGGGGCATACAAAGGACGAAGAGGAAGGAAGAGTAGATGTATTAAAGAAAACTTCTTTATCTTTTTCCTTAGCTGTAATATTTTAATACAAAAATTAATAAAAAATAAACGTGGTTTTTACAAAAATAATAATGTAATATATTTTTTAAGTTATTTTTTGGGGAATCCATTAAAACTTTCGTGCACACGCTCTAATAAATCGCGTAAATTAGGTTCGGTATCAAAAGGGGAATTCCGATTAACCGCTTGGTTATGGAACCTTCGAATTTCTCTAGCTCAGCGTACATATTCGAGCCTTCTCATCTATATAACCAAATGCGGATCGGCGACGGGAGGTGTTGGTGTGCCCTTGAGCTCTAGTCTTCTTCAAAGATCTTTTTTTAAAAAATTGAAAAATTAATATTGGTAAATTAAAAAGAAAAAGATTTAAAAAAAACTTAAATTCATTTATTCCTCGATCCAATCTACTGTTGGTGTTAAAACTATTCCATATAATTCTGCCGCCGTCGTCTTCAGTATTATTAAAGCTCGTTTCCAAGGCAGGTGGCTCAGTTGTATAAAAATCCTTCAGCAACGCAAAACGCTCTTGTCTTTACTACGCTGTAGGTGCTGGAACAGGTGGGTTACTCAGCATGGCTCTTTCGATCGACATCACAGGCTCGTTGTAAAGCGTAGTGATCCTTGCCGTTCCCGCGAGGATCCTTTCAAGCGCGTATTGTTGACCATCATCGGATTCCTCTCCCGAGAGATTCCTGCTTTGCGCATCTTCATCTTCATCTTCGATATTGTTGTCGTCGATAGAGGGGTCTATGTTGGGTTCTAAAATTGGTTGTACTTCCACCCGTAGCGATACGGCCTCGTCTTCCGAAATGTCAGAAATCTCGGGGCTTGTCGCGAGAGACTCATTGCTGTCGTATAATAGTTGTCTTGCAACAGGATTTTCTTGACCGCCCAACTGCTCCTGGTCTGCAAAGGAGGTACATGCATTGGTCGACACATCATTCAGTAAATCATTCAAAGCTAAGAAAAGTTAATTTTTCAAAATTATAAAATGACTAAAAAATAATTTTTTTAAATTAACAACGTTTTTAAATGCTATAATAAAAAATTAATTATAGGATTTTTTTACTTACCACGAATGAAAAACAATCATTGAATCACCGATCACACTGAGTTGTTGTATTCTTATTTCAACTATGAATTCACCTGCTATTGCTATAGCCGATGGCACGTTGCGAAGAAATCGTTCGTAAAAATTTGCAATTCGCTTGAATCCACTGCGTGCAAGAAGGAATCGTAGCTTTCGCCGTAAACTTGTAAAAGACATAGTGCGAACGCGTCGGCGCCATGCAGAGTCGCATCTTCGTCAAACACCACGAATATCGAATTGCAAAGCTTCTGCTACACGCACAATCACATTACGCAAATCATTCGATACCTCTATTGTCGATACATGCGCTCTTTCTATGACTCTGATCGTCGACGTTTAGCCGAGGACTGACTGAGAGGATTTTTTTTAAAGTATTGACCACCATATAATTAGAGCGGGGGTTATTTTAGTCTGCCTAAAAGTTAATTCTGCGAAGTCTTATCTTTTAATTTAGAGCTATGTATTGCAGAAAAAATTTGGCCTGCAGCGTGCTTTTTTGTTATCACTGTTTTTTCAAAACATCCTGTCTGGGAAAAGTATTACGCTAGTTTCATCAGCGGCGAGCTAATATTATTTATAGTTATCAGTGTAAACGTGATGATTAGTTATCCGATGTAAGCGTGAAGATTACAGAGCTAAGCCATGGCTGGGACAATGGCATGCGGAAATTGTTACTACTTGTTTGTAAAACATATAGAGAAGAAAGAGTCGTTGTAAGCCATGCCCCCATGCAGCAACAACAGCATCAACAGTAACATCAGCAACACTAACAAAATTACGTTGGGGAAAAAAATAGTGTTTGTGCAAAAAAGTTGAAAAAGTGTTAAATAGTTTAAATTTTTAATAGAAAAAGTGTAACCATTAAAAGAAGTACAAAATCAGTGATTTTTGAAAAAAATTGTGTTTTATTTTACAAAAATGAAATTCGAAGAGATTAAAAAATCTATCACACAATTGAAAAGACGATCGACAGGTCTTAAGATATCAATAAACAGCAAGCGTAAGAAAATAGCGTGATTAATCAGTGATATCCAAGTGCAAGAAACGTCAATAAAACATATTGAAAGTGATATTAATTCCTATGAAAAAGAAATTCAGAGAATAGCCACGGAAGAAATAGATTCATTCAGTGGTGTGGAATCGGAACATGTAGTGGCGCACTTCATATCCCATTGGTGTGGCAAAATTTTAGTATCGTACTCCGTAGAGGAAAACAGCTGGGTAACATGCCCCACATGTCACCAGGCGCCAGTGTCAATCGTGTAAAGGGCGAGGATGTCTGTGTGACATTATTGTCATACAGCCAGAAAAAACAACAGAGCAAGAACAGGAACCACTGAGAGATGCCTCGCTGCAGAAACAGTAACAAACATCGAAGCATGAGCAAGAACACGGCTGGTTAGAATAGCCGTCGGTGCAAAAGCAGGAGCTCCAACAAGTGTCCCTGCAATGACAAGTGCACTATCTTGCTATCCTATATATATGCCACTGCTTTAGGCGTCTTTTGAAAAATATTTATAAAAATTGTACGTGGGGGGTGTATGCAAAATGCCATGTGTGGATGTGCGGACTGTACATACAAAACAAAAACAAAAAATGTGGATGTGAAAATAGAGATGAAAGTGCCACTGAAATAAAAGAGTGTATTATTTAATGTTAAAAAACAAAATGTAAGTTTGTGTATAATTTTAAAAGTAATATTTTAAAATAAATTAATTTAAACCTACGTTTTTTATTTTTTTATAGAAAAGCATGAACATCCAACATTCTTTTTTCCAAAATTAAGATAAATTTAATTAGTGTTTATGTAAATAAAAGTTAAAAAAGCGCCACGTACCGGAATTGACGACACGGTGCTACCCCACCGTATCACCTAGTATACTTTTTGTACGCCAACATTTTTTTTTTAAAACAATAAACAGATCATCAATTACGATAATTTTAATTGTTGTTTATGCTACCCCACCTTACCACCTCGTATTCTTGTTGTACGACAAGATTTTTTTTTTAACAATAAACAAAACATTAATTACGATAATTGTAATTGTTGTTTATGCAATGAAGATAGCTTAATTAATATTTTTGTTTTTATTTGTTTTTTTTTTAAATGTCAGTGTACAACAAATACACTATGTAATATGACTGGGACACCACAACCTCATTAATTCCCGTACGGACCAATTTTCTTACCTTTATTTACATAAATAACGATTAAAATTATCGTAATTAATGTTTTTATTATTTGTTTATATAATTAAGGTAGCTAAATTAATGTTTCTACAATAATAATACGGGCCGATTTTTTATCATTATTTACATAAACAATAATTAAAATTATCGTAATTGATGTTTTTATTGTTTTTTTATGTAATTAAGATATCTTAATTGCTGTTTTGTTTACTGTTTATATAAACAAGTACATAAAACAACTATTAAGATATCGTTATCGATGTTTATGTAAACAAACATAAGATAAGGCACACGGCGGGACAATGACGTCATTTGTTTAGTCTCGCCATAACGCTTTTTAAACGACTGGGAAATCGCGCCTCAGACTTGAGAGATAAATTACCTTACCTCTATAAACTCGAAAGTCCCTTCTTCAATTCCCTGTGCGATGCTTGGCGCCGTACCATGTATCCATATCCACACTACGGATAGTTCCATCTAGAGTTTTTGCTCCCCTATGGCCGTACACCTCCAAGGCTTAGTCGCGGTATGAGGTAATCCACATCATGGATTCTGATGCGCGATGATTGGGAGGAGGAAGAGAAATTTTAGTGGACTTAAAAAGTCCAACCGAAACCGTTGGAGCATTCTCTCCGACCGTGGGTTTATAAAGTTGGGCGCCATGTCACGAGGTGGATATGAATAAAGAGAGAATAAAAATACGCGATGGCCTTGGAAATCGAACCATTCCCATTAAAATGGGATACCTTGTACGTATATAGATCTCCCTGTATTGTATAGTTGTAAGGAAAATTCTGCTAATTAGACCTTTCTCATCCCCCTTTTATCCCTCCTCCCTTTCCCTTTCCCGTCGGTGATCACGATTCCAATGCCAGATTTGCGAAATTCAAGATGGATGATCGAAGATGGCCTACCCAAGATCCGGGACACCACTATTTAAATTTTCGTGAATATGGATGGAAATTTTTACTTAA
This sequence comes from Torymus tubicola, assembly GCA_035583055.1. Classification (NCBI taxonomy): domain Eukaryota; kingdom Metazoa; phylum Arthropoda; class Insecta; order Hymenoptera; family Torymidae; genus Torymus; species Torymus tubicola. Next base: position 13,856 of record JAWWEQ010039586.1, read on the forward strand.
GTTTTACTACCTCTTATATCTCGAAAACTATGGGTTAAAAAATCTAAAAAAATTTAGGGTTATCCGGAATAAGTAGTAGAAGATTTTCTGCGAGTTTCAAGAAAATCTATTTTTTGATGACTCGATTTGACAGAGACTTGTCCATATGTATGATATAGTATGAAAGAGCGCACTAATGCATTGAGTGCATGAGTGTGCGCAAGTGCCTGAACACACATATGTAAGTAAGTCGCCCCTCTCTAGTGTATGATTTTGAGCGCGAAGCACTATGCGCCCCGTGACTCTGTATTAGTTTATCATCTAATAACCTTTAACTTATTCTTATTTCTTTTTTTCTTTAACTTACTAACAACCACGATTCTTATATTTCTCAACAGAGAAAATGGAAAAATACGCGAATGTTAAGCTTCGTTAGACTGGGCTTCCCATCCACATATTTTGACGGTGACGCTTTGCAAGCGTTTGGGATTCCAGGGTAAAACGGTAACAGATAGGCAAAAGTAACATATCAAGTCTCGGAAAAAATAAAGTCACGCACCCTCGAATTTCCCGTCATCTTAATATTTCTTTCGTTAGGTAAGAATGAAAATAAAGAAAATAAAAAAGAAAATCTATCACAAATCATACCATTTCAAAAGAGATATTTTTAAGGGGATCTTACACCTAAGAAATGTCAAAAAAATCAATTTTTTTTAATTTTATTTTTCTATTCTATATGATGTTATAAGCGTGTAAAAAAAATTTCAAGATCGTATCTGAAAAAATCGTGAAGATACAAGCCAAAACGTCAACAAGCTTTTCGAACGAGCGTGACACCGGTTTCGACCTTGTTGGGTCTTGTCAGGCGAACGCAGGTTGCAATATGAACCAATTCACGACCGGTTTTCTGATCAAGAAATAAAATTAATATATATTTTAAAATTTTAATTTTAATAATTATTTATTTATAAAAAAATTTTATAATTATTTTTTTAATAAAATTAAGAATAAAAAAAGTAATATAAAAAAATGTATACTATTAAAAATTTATATACATTAGATACATATATACAAACGAAGATTTAAAATACGCGATAGCGTCAGCACAGCTGATCTAGAAGGGGAGCTGCGATCGGCGAAACATAGCGTCTCTTCGCAGGCCGCAGCTTGCAGGCGTCAGCTGTTCCGCGTGTTGATCACATACTTTCCTCCTGGATCGCGCGCGTTTATCGAGGTTAGCCGTGTGATGATCTATAAACAAAAATAATATTTTATTTTGATTATGTGACTTACGTGTAGTGATGGTGCTTCAGAAGTGTATTGAAAATTTAAAAAGCTCCTGCTTCATAAGCCTGTCCTTCTTCATCTGCACAATTTTCTTGTAAGTTGATTCTCAATTTTCTGTAGATAATTCTTTTCTTTTTGATATCCTCAGTTTTCTGTTTTTCTGCTTATATTAATCGTTCCTTGCCTTTTTTCTTTGCAGCAGAAACAACAGGAAGTCCAGGAGTAGCATCAAGCCTTTTCAAAATCCCCAAGATGCCACACATTCCATCATTAAAGAGGATCGTAGTAAGGCTTGCTCCAAGTTTTAAAGTGTCCGGGCCAACAAAGATGGTTTTTGGACATATTTTCCAAAGAACACCGTTGAATGATTCATTGGAGTTCTGGGTTTGGCCTCCAAGACACTTTTTAAGAAGCGATACAGATGTCATCTTGATAAAAATAGGACGGATGACATTCATCACTGCTGTTGGAAGTGGTGTGCTATGATGGAAATCGTTCAACTGCATGGTGACTTTGGCAGCTTGATATCTTCACCAAGATTGTCTGCCTACTGGACAAAATTGATCTGAACTGAGGATGGTCGTCTGTAGAGCCTATGTGATACCAGATTTCCCAGATAGCTCGTATCATTCCAGAAAGTGAGTTTGGATTATTTCTAATGGCTCCTGTATAATTGTAGCTATTCTTTTTTCAGTCAAGCGATCTTTTCCAAACAATCCTTTACGATCACTCAATTTCTTCTTTCTCATATTTATTCTCAATGTTCTCATGTGATAGCTAAAGCGTTTGCCCACATGTCCAATGCACTCCAGTTTTTCAATATTTATATTTGCTCCATGTGGCTGTGCTTCTACAATATTAAAGTATGTCTTTGAGTTCCCATCTCCAATGTATTGGGCATATTGTACATTGTATTTCTCTTCTGATCTTTTAAATATTCTGATCATATCAGCATTTTCCATCATGCCGGATGCTCCAGAATATTTTCTTTTACAAATTAATCTGTGGATACTGTACCAATGCTCTCACTGTGCTTTCTTAGGTAGACCATTTTTCTCTTGCCACTGCGTAGACATTTGGCAATAAGAAGTCAACACTTCATGATCTAGAACCTTCACAGTTCCCATGCCAATAATTGTCACTGCTCCATTTAAAGATCTGAAGCCTCTTCTTTGCCAAGTGCCATCCCCGGCAACTTGCTCATCTTCACCTTGTCGTTCCTCTTCTCCTTGTTGTGCATCTCCTCCTTGTTGTTTAATTTCTTCATTTATAGCATTTTCAATACTTTTTCAGCTTCAGCAGTGGCAGCTTGCAGTACTTTTGTCTGCAGTTTTATAAAAGCTGTTGGATTTACTGGTGGTGGTAAATCCATTACGACACAGAAGACTCTCAGCTCACTGAGGCCATTACCCACAAGTCTGGATGCCAGGACCGATCTTTGATTAAGATCATACATTGTGTTTCTTCGTCCAACCATTGCACAATTGGAGAAGTTTTGAATGAAGCCACATCCTGCACATCACAATTTGTAGTCTCCTCCAAGGCCCACAGTACAGATTTCTTCAAGAAAAACATCTTTTCGTCTCGCCGTGCGGGAAGTGATCGTTCCTTTCACCGTATCGAAATATAAAACTTTTCGTCTCGCCGCGCGGGAAGTTCAACTTCCCTCACGATGAAACGAAAAATAGTATACGATACTCGTGCGGTCGTAGGTATTCCCGCACTTGTATCGTAACATACTATTTCAGCACAGCTTACAGCAGATAACTTCATTTATAATTTTTGAAAGTAATACCAAATCAAATAATCTATAACCTTTAAAATTTGATTTTGGATAATCTTATTTATTCCATTTAGCTGCCAGTGTACTTTGGTAAGAGCTTTGCTTAACTTTTCCTTTATTCCAAGCTTTTCTCTTCTTTGTTCTTGTTGACTGGGTTCTTTTTGCATCCAGTTTTCCAATTCTATTTCTTTTTTTCTCCATTATGCACTAATTATTTTTCAAACACTTTTCCATTTAAAATACACTGATTGCACTTATAAATTATTTAAAGTGTTTTAAGTATCTTTTAACTTGTTTATACTTGCCCAGGCAGAAATAATATTTGCGTAAAACCGCCAATAAAAATGCAATCTATTAATGCTAATAAAAAATAATAACAAGACGATTTGAGACGCTAATAACAGTTAGAAAGTGTTGCGAATTCGTATTAATATTTTTCTGATGGTACCCCGAATGAAAATAATAATCGTACGTCTATGATGCATTCTAGTACAGTACTGTAAGTTTCCATACGTTTCGGTACGTTTTCGTCATATTCTACCAGAACATACCGGAACGTACCGAATCAGACATAAATGTAAGCCAGGGTACCTAAAGGTACCGCCTCATACAAAAACGTACAGAAATGTACACGTACGAAAAAAATTATTCTTTATCTCAAAAAATTTCATACCTAGACGTATGTCAACGTACCCAAGCGTATGAACAGGTATGCAAATGTAAAGTATTGAACAATATTCTACAGTACCCTTATGAAAAAATCCTGCAGAAGTTTCTGCAAAATTTCTGCAAGACTTTATGCAGAGTTTTTGAAAATTTTCTCAGAAAATCCATAAAAAGTGTGCAAGAACATTTCTGATGGACTATGCATATTTTCAGCAGAATTTCTGAAGTACGTTCCTACAGAATTTCCGTAAAAGTTATGTAAAAATTTTACTAAAACTTTAATAAATCTCTTACAAATATGCATAATTTTCTGCAGAATTTCTGCAGAATTACTGCACATTTTAAGCAAAATTTCTGCAACTTTTAGGTAAACAATGTTATAAAATTTCTACCCGAATTCTCCAAAATTCTCCCCTCGGTCCTTTCTTCTTCTCTCTCTATCTTCCCCTATCCCTCTCTCACCCTTTCTCCCTCTGTCACTTCCCTCTTCTTTCCCTCTTTGATTAAAAAAAAAAGTTTTAATGTATTAAGAATTTATTAAGAAAAGGTCTAATTAAACAAGTGTTGAGGTAAAAACTAATATATATATATATATATATATCTTATACTATATTATATAGTTGTAAGAGATATGGGTACCCCCGTCCTCACCCCCCTAGCCCCTCCTCAGCCCCCTTCAGCCCCTCCTCAGCGCCCCCTCCCTCCCCCCTCCCGCTCATTCCCCCTCATCACCCCACAGTTCCCCTCACGCGCTCCTTATTTCTCTGTCACAAGTGCTATCAATAGTTCGATGTTTATTAAGGTTATAATATAAAAAACATTATTATTGCGATCGTTTTTATTTTACCTATAATTTAAAATATATAATTGATTGTCATAATTCTGCTTTATTGGCGGTTAAAATTTGATGATATGAATTCATGTCCGTAACTTCAGTGTCAGAATGCTTTTTGCTAATTGCTGTTTTATCTGCACTGAGTTTAATTTTCCTGAATTTTATTTTTTTCATTATTTATTTATTTATTTATTTTTATTTATTTATTTATTTATATACCAGAGTAAGTGCAATAAATTATAATTTGTAACCATCATACATGCTTTATATTACAGAGTATATAATACAACGTAATCCAGCAGAGGAAAATATTCCCGTTCGCTGGTCCGGCATACTAAAATTAACTTAAATCTAAACTTAAACTTAACCTAAACATAATTTAGTTACGAAATACAATTTGTGTATTAGCTAACAATTAATAACAATTT
>JAWWEQ010039597.1:0-18828 GCA_035583055.1 Torymus tubicola
GCTACGACGGACTAAAGACGTGTAATTTCTACAAGTATATTAAATATATTCCTTTTAACTTTTACAAAGACGTTTGGCTCATTCAATCACTTCACTATCCTAATACCCACACAATTTTGAAATATGCCACAGAACAGAACCAAATATAATTATCATTTTTACCGCACGCATCGCAAACCTATATATGCAATTGTGTCACGCTAATCAGCGATGTGCACATGATATACGCGGCGCGTATACTTTTAAATCTTTTCGACATATCTTATTATGGCATCGTCCCTGTTGCATAGCTTAATTGTATACGTATATACTTTTCTACGCAAACCACGTGTGCGCAACGCGCAACTATTATACGTATATAAAGCTGTATACTTATAGATACGTGCGCATACAACAACTCGTCACACTAATAAATCCGTATATACTATTTATACCTATATATATATATACAAATGCACGTGTACTTTTTCATTTACTTCCCCTCTCATTTACTCATTCGCACCCGTTCGCGCGCGCGCGCGCGCAAAAAACCAACCGACCAAGAAGTCAACACCGTAGAGTCTCTCTCTCTCTTTCTCCCCTCGTTAATTAAATCCGCAGCAACCATTCGCTCGTCCACGTGAATAACAATAATTAACGAACACGAGGCAATTAAATATAATCCGAGCGAGCACGCGGCCGGGTATAGACAAGAAAGTTTCGAAATTATCCAAACGAAAGAAGACCGGGAGAAAAAGGAGAAACGAAAAGAGATATAGAGACGACGTATATACGGACTGATCAAACTATAACAAAGAGTCGTCGTGGAAAGGAGAGAGAGAGAGAGAGAGCGAAAGAGAAACGAAACGCGCGCGCGTTCGGATGAAGTAATTTTGAAACTTAATTAGTAGACTCTCTCGTTCTGGGGTGGGAGGGAGGGTATAGTCGTCGAACGCGTATATCGAACGGTTGTCGCACCCCTTGCTGCTGCTGCTACTGCTGCTCCGAAACTTTGCGCGTCCCGGTCTGTTTCTCGTTCTCGTATATATATATATCCGCACAGCGAGGGTCTAAAGGTGAACGAGGAGCGACCGAAATTGCGCAGAGGTAAGTATATATGGGACTGAAAGAGAAATAATGGAATGGTAGCAAGTGATCTTTCTTTTTATAGATGTCGTTGATTCGTGTCGACACCTTGTCACGTGTGTATTGTTAAGCGAGGTGATGTGGGTGACCTTATAGACGATCGTGACAGAGTTAAAGTGGCATGGTACTTTGGTTCGTTTATTGGTGTATAACAAAAAAGAAAAAAATGATTTTTTATAGTCATTTTTTAGTATATATTATATAGATAAAGTTACAATACATAGAAGAAAATTACAATAATAAATGATTCGAATAAAAAGAAAAAAAAACATTTTCTCGTATGTTCGCACTCATTGGCAATTAATGCCATTACGAATCAGTGGTTATTTATAGAACTCGGGATTTAAAAATAAACGCGGCTAAAATTATCTCCTGACTAATATAACGTAACGATTGCGGCCTGTCAATCACGCGAAAATGGCGTTTTTTTACTTCTGCTCCAGTACGTAAACAAATTGACCAGAAAGACCTGATAACACGACTCTTGAAAGTATATAAAACTGAAATACAAGTCTTTGTCGATTCTAACAAATTGCTGTGCGAATGAATTTTTTTGACACGCGTGAAAAAAAAAACAAGATATGCAGGTAGATTTTTCAATGTTCACTTCTTCATAGTGAAACGAATGATAACTCAAACTAAACAAAAAAATTTTAAATCTAGATTTGTGTATATATATTTGTTTATTTTACATCATTTCGTATATCAACCCGTTAAAATTGGATTTAATAATTAAAAAAAATTATTTACTTCTCAAAAAAAAAAAAAAAAAAACAACAATCCCGATCTGTTTCCACTTTCCACTTCTTCAAAATCCGATAAATCGGCGTTCCACCATGAGCACCACCTTCTCATCATTAATTTCCCATTACTTATCCATCATTTTATATCTCTTCGCTCTCGTCAATTATTTCCCGTTCTCTTGGTCAGTATACATAAGGATTCGTCACCGCTGGGAAATTACTAGGCTGGAGACGACGACGACGACGTATACGGCTTTTGTATATCCACGCGCGGGCGCGCGTAGCTAAGAGATAACTAATAGGGTCCGCGCGCGCGGTGCGCACGTCCGCTGACTCTAATTCGTAACTCGATCCCCCGGGCCGAGTCTCGTTTTACTTCCGCCTCTCGCGCAGTGTACGTAGCTGTATACTTCGTGTGTTATATACGTGGGGTTTGGGGTTTGCGCGTCGCGTCGATGGACAGTACAGACGCGCGTGCAGAGTATATAGTAGCGTTATTGCCACGTGTGAGCAAAAAAGTAGGTATATATACGAGGGTGAAATGATTTTTATTATGAATATTCCGTTACACTTTATATAGTACGAATAATTGGTTAATATAGTCGAATGCTCAATTTAACCTTACAGTCGTTTAATATGCAGTATACTATTAGTTTTTTTGGGTACGTTGTTGGTTTATGTATATTGGTCGATTCTAAAATGCATTAATTTTGCTGAATTAGTTAAAGGGCGTTCTGTTGCGGTATACGTGAAATTGAATTAAATTTTTGTCCGGTATATTCTAATTAGCTATAATTTACCATTCGATTATCGCGCGAGTTAGAAAATTGTTTATTACATACAGGATATAACCCAATTATAAGTGGTTTGTTCTCGTACGAACTAATTGATATTACCCAGAATGAGTTGACCTTTGTTAGAACGAACTAAACTATGTTTGAAATAAATCCATGAATACTATTCACTATAATGTTAATTAATTGCTGAATAACATAAACCAGTGTTACAAACAATGCACAGTAATGTGTAACATATGAAATGCAATGATATGAAGAAAGATTAATTTGTACCTAAAAGACAGCCAATTTAGTTATCTAGAACAAAATATTAAGGTAACGTATGTAAAACAAAAAAGTAAAACATGATATACTCTAATTACACGTAATTATATAAAAAGTGGGAAAAATTAAAATCAACCGATTCAGGTCAATCTCATTGTATAACTGTGATTATTTCGCAACAGCGTATAATACACATTAACAAAAAGAAAAAGGAGGAAAAAAAGGATACATACCTTAAATATACAACGTCAACATTTGCTATCGTCACCGTTAATTTCTTTATTTAAATCGTACAAACGAAGGACGAGACTCTCGCTCGCTTCGTGCTCTCTCGCCGCATTATATTATACCCCGCGCCTTATTCCTATATTTACTTTGCCGTGTCATCCGGGATGTCACGCGTAATTACAAATTCAGCAACGCTCTCGTGTATACGCGAGAGCGCAGACGTATGCAAATAATATAAAAAAAAAAGTAAAAAGAAGAAGAAAAAAAAGAGAAGCAAAGTGAGCTGCATCCTCAGTATTATACACTTACACTTATCATCACGTACATATACGCCGAAAAAGCATATGTAGCCTCGGATTCTCTTCTCGTCCTTCGCGAACTTCCTGAAGAACAACGTAAGTATATACGTGCACGCGCGCGCGAAAGGAAACAAAGAAACGAGAGGGCACGAGATGTAAATGCGCGCGCGGACGTATAAGTACTCACGAGCAGTTCTCCGCATACGTCAATCTTTTTCTTTTTAACGATTTTATTTGTTTTCGTCTCCACTCATATATATATATACACATACGGGAGTGTGACTCATACATCGTATACGTGTGTATATATATACGGGGAAGGTGGAGGAGGAGGAGGAGGTATAAAGCATGCGGCACTTGAGTATCCGTTAGGATCCGCCGGCCGGCCGGAAAAAACATTCATTACATACTTGAGTTGTACTTTGGGCGGTCGCTTGCTTGTTGGGTGGTATATATATACGCTGCTTTGCCTATATAGACATCGCTTGGAAATTCATTAGACGCGCAAAGTGATGGTAAACATTGGCATGAGAATAATGTTTCTAAGACTGTGTGGATCACCGTGAGTTTTGGTTTAAGTTAAATGCTTTTTAAGAATGGAAAGTGTATATAGTTTGTTTTCTTTTAGGGATACGGTATAATTTTAGCTATCGTTACATTAAAGGTGAAAACTGAATAATTATATTCGTATATGTATACTTTGTAAACTTTGTAGAACCGAGATAGGAATATTTTCGTGAGCAAATAGAAATGTAATATTATACTGACACACACACACACACATATACAGACACTGTGTAAACTAAATCCTTGAAGGACGCACATTTTCGGCAATGTTTCTTAACATACTTCTCCAAAAGGAAATTTTTGAAGAAAGAAAATTGAACAAAGAAGCGAGAGAGAGAGTGTATGCGTGTGCGTGTAAATATATAAAAATTTAAAATGCCATCACGTACAAAGTGCATAAAAATTCATATAAAAGGAGACGCAAAATACGCAATAAAATTGATAGTCGGTTTTGAAATTGATGACAGAGTTTCCTCGTTGCGTATACGTATATTACAAGATATTCTTTTACAAAACTTCTTTTTTGCAAAATAACACTCAAAACAACGCTTCAAAATCGATATATATATACCATCATTACGAACTCCAAAACGAAATGCAGCCCACAACACCGGACAATTGCGTAAACCACGTCACCGAATATATATATATATACAATACGCAAGAACCAAACCACACCTCCAAGCCTAAACTCATATATATTTATACGTACGATACATCCTATTACACTGCGTGGACAACACATGCCATTCACCTACTTTGCCCTCCTATCGTGCGCGAAATCACGCCACACGAAAAAGTGCCTCATCGTCAACCGCACGTATATACATACATACATATAAGACGTCCGCGTTCGTTCGCACACGCTCGACCTCGAAGCGAAAGCCGGTCGTCCTTGAAAAACAAAAAAGAAAAGAAAAGGCCAAAAAAAAATCGCTCGTCTTCTTCATTGTCTCTCACTCACTCACTCGTCTTATCCGCAACGGTTCGTCCGCGCGTGCGTACCAACCAATCGATCGACCGGACTATGGCGCGTGCAAGGAACACTTTGAATATTTCGAAATACTTTGAATATCCGTACGTGTCGGCGATGCCAATCGAAAGACACGGCGCTTCTCTCTCTCTCTCTCTCTCTCTCTCTCTCTCTCTCTCTCTCTCTGTAGACGACGCAGGGAATTCCATTGCAGCCCAGCGGCCCGATGATAATCGCGTTGGCGCGTAGTAGTATCGCGTATATATATATACATATATATACACACGCACTTGCTCGCGCGCTTATATTTTCTACGTGACCGGAATATCCGCTGAGTCCGCGCGCGTCGTTGCCACTATACCGCTGCTGTATATCTATATACGTGCTCTTCTTCGTTCTTTGGTATATATATATATATACCAAATATATATATATATGTGTGTGTGTGTGTGCGTTCGCATGCAATGCGTATATATGCATTCTTTGGCTAAGGTGTATATATATATATATAGCAGTTTTCTTTCGCGAGGTTGCGAGATACCTGCGAGACGAGGAGTATATGTCTTGCGCCCTCCCTACGGAGTTATGAAAGTTTTCGAAGATGTCTTTTTGTTTTTTTTTTGCGAAACGAAGGCCAAGGAGTGTCAGGCGAAAGAGAGTTTAAAGTGCTGCGGTGCTTCGATAATTGTTTTGTTTATATGGTGGAGAAATAATTATATGAGGGGGAGGTGGTCGAAGAAATGAGGTATAGTGATTTATAGAGTTTGAAAAATTGGTCTTGTTTTTAGAAAAATGTATATGTATTAAAGGTAATGTAATGATCGATGGTACGCAGTTATTTGTACGGAATTAAATTAAGTGGTAGCTGATTGAGAAATAATATTAACTTAATAACAACATTTATTGCGACTTTATATGGAATTAAAAATGAAAATAAAGCATTATCTATTTAATATATGAGCTATTGGATATTCTGCGGTAATTGACTTTTTAGTGATTAAATAGATTATTCTGAAATTCATTTTTTGATATATAAATAAAGTGTCAAGGACGATTGGTGGCGTTCATCTCGCCTGTGTACCAGACACCGTACAGTGCACGTCTTATATCGCGAGAACGTTGAGCTACGTACTCACAAAAAATGCAGGCTTGTCTCCTGAATCTCGGTTATAAATAGCTCAACTAAACTGTGGCAATATGATTTTTCAACATGTACATAGAATCGTACAAAATTCGCAGAAAAATGCAAAAAAAGAAAACAGACTAAAATCCATTTAAACTCTCGCATCACGATGACACTTCACTTTTAAATGAAATTTATTTTTTTAATTTAGTTATAATACAAATTAAATTACCTGGAAAATAAAATTCTTTCGATATAATTCAACCTTTTTCCAACCATTTTATCCATATGCCACGCTTCATTATTATTAATTAATTTATACTCCTATATATTTCATTATTAACAGGTTCTCCATTGCCAGCGCAATATAAACGTGAGAAATTTTCAGACCGAAAAAAAAACAACTTCAAAACACTCGCATCAGCGTGCAAGCACGAATTCGATGATCTCCGTGTGTCGGGCTGATAAATCAGAAAAAAAAGAAAAAAAAATCCGCGTTCCACTCCAACTTGTCCACAAGCGTCGAAAGGGAAAAAACACAAAGGGTTTGTCGACGCCCTTTCGCTCTCCCGATCCCTTTTTTTTTATTATTTCAATATAAGCCCACGTCACATTCATCGGGTGGACGTGAATGATGTTTCGGTCGACGCTTGGTCTGTGCGTGTGCGAACGCGTGCCTGTATATGTGTATGTGTTTATTCAAAGGGTCGATACATCACGTTCGTCCACCTGTGCTATCGACGGTTATCCCTTCGATACAATATATTATTTATTTGCGAGCTTTTGCAAAGGTGTGCGCGGGAGAACGGATGGGGATGAAAAAAAAGGTGTCTCGCGATCAAAGTATACTTTTTACAATTTTTGAAAGTTCGAAGGTATGGGAAGAGATGTGAATTTGCATATTTTTCAATGTTACTTGATAAATGGTTTCTACGTTGTTTTTTTTATTAATACTATGTTTTGTGAAACTTTTTGTGTAATTGAATGCAAAAAAAGACAGTAAAGTTTTTTCAGTTGAAATTACTCTATATATAGAAAAATAATTGAAAGTATCATTACTCGTTTATATTACATGGAAAAACGCGAAATATATTCAAAAAAATTTATTTATTAAAATAATTCCTTTTTCACATCTTTCATCCTCAGAAAATTAAAAATATCATAAACCCTTCTCCATGAACAACCACAAAAAACATCATTTCAATTCATCAAAACAACCCCCCATTCACTTTATTAACCCGAATAGTTTCCTTCGCACCGGAAATCTCAAGCCTCTCACCGTCACTGTCTTTCCCCTCCGACAATTTCGCAATCCGACTATCACTAGCCAGTGTCTCTCTCTCTCTCTCCCACTCACTCACGTACATACACACCTCGCATCAAACGCCACATGCAGTACTGCTTCGTCTTTGAGGACGCGGACGACTGAAACCGGAAGCGCGCTGCGTTGAGGTAACGCTTAGTGTCTCTACTGTCTCTCGAGGCATTTGGCGATTCTACCTCTCTACTTCACTTCGCACACCTCGTCGTCGTTATCGTGGGCAATTGAATAGGACGTTGCTTGCGTGCGTTGTTCAGACAAGTGTCGCGCGATAAGCTTTGCAATCGTGACAGCCTTATACCCTACGCAATCAATGGCTTCTTATAGTGCGATTATATCGTACTACTGCTGTATAGGATGAATGGAGGAACGAAGGAATTTGTGATGAAAGTTCGAGATTGTGAGGGTTGTGGGATATAAGGTATTGGGGGTAACGAAAGTAATGACGAGAGGTTGTAAAGTTTATAAGAAATTTAGAACATACCACTGAGTGGTGGACGATAAAAATTCTTGTTTGAAGAGAAAAGAGATCCGACAGCGTATTTTTAGGAAGACAAAAAAGTCAGGAAGTACGACGTAAAAGGAAATGGTCCGTTAACGAGAAACTTGGATGGAAGTATTTTGAAATAAAAATTAATTCTGTACGTATGCGACCATGTCGAAACTTGAACTTAAAGTTTCTAATACTGATAATTACGAAAAATTCATGTACAAGTTATTTAATACTTGTAGGATAAATATTATAAGTTTATACTGATATTTATTCTATATAAGTTTAGATGCAAATAAATTATCGATTCGGGAAGTTGGAACATTTATGCAGTAGCATAAGCTCGTATAATCAAGCGAGTATATAGCATTGGTCGGACCAATAAATAACGCTTAATTGATAATACAGTCTCTATACTTGATTAAAGTGAGTAGTGATATCATCTCAGTGCGCAGATATGGATGTAAATGTATAATTACATGTCCATAAATGCTGATAATCTCATGCTGGATGAAGGAAATGCTGTACTTTGACATAATCTCTCTCTTCAGAACATATATACAAGCATCATGGTTACACACAGCATTGATGCTTAACGCACGTAACTAATTGAATTTCATCCTTTTCAGCAAATATAATTATACCTATCCATTATATCTCACTCTTCAAATTCGATCTATCATTATCAATCGTAAAAATGAAATTCATACAACAAACACTTTACACATACTTGCAATCTTTCTCAAAGAATTCACACGAACATGTATATCACGTAAAATATTCTTTTCCGAATTTTAGCCGTACTCAAAAACACCAGCTACACCTACAGCCAAAAGACCAAGCGAGATACACGACGACTCTCGAAAGCTCGGGAGCTTTACGGAAAGCGTTGTAGATCTTCAGACGTGAGAGCGAGAGCAAAGGTCCAAGCTAAGGGATGCGGCAATATATATATGGCAACGACGTAGTAGTCCTCTCTCTCTCTCTCTCTCTCTCTCTCTCTCTCTTCCCGAGTAATTCCAATCAAGCTCGTTACCGGAATTTATCGGTTGCCGATGCCTCGCGTTCGCATCCGCAGCGCCCTATACATATACACACGTGCACTCTATACTTCCTCTATATGTGTGTCTGTATATGTACGCATGTGCGCGAGGGACAAATTCGATGAAGAGAGTCGAAACTACGCGCGTGTATAGGCGTCTGTCTCTTTTGCGTGTGCGATTTGATAGTGCCACGGCGCTGGTCAAGTGGTTTGCATTAATGCGAGATATTTAAAGCGAAATATATGGAAAGAGATTTGATTTTCGGTGTTATGGGTTAAAAGTGTCGAGGTAGTTGGGAAATGTACATAGATTTAGTTTATATCTTGTGTTAAGTTTTAAATTGTATGTGTATATTTTATTGATGAGATAAAGAGGTTTATAGTAGAACATGTGGGTTTTAAAAAAAATTATTGTTCGAATTTGTACGGTGACAATGCACACTCATTAGCTCATATTTATTTTTGTCCAATGATATTAAATAATATCACATATATACTGTCATTTTATAGTATTTAAAACCCCGCTGCTCATTCATTGGCACTTAGCTTCCTCAATTGAAATTCGAAAAATAAATTTTTCACTAAAACAATTGAAAAAATTTTATGAAAAATATTAACTGGTAATGGTTTTTAGTTCTGTTTAGAGTTATAGAAAAATGTTGTATAGTTTTTCACGAAATTTTAAGTTGTAAGCAATTGGTTGGTTTCCACCAATCAGGTACAAGCTCTATTTTGATTTGATGGTTATCGGGTGCCCAAGCTGCATCCTGATTGGTCAATGACCGTCGACCAATCAGGTGCGTCCGCGGTAAGTATATAAGGCACCGCTGGACCTCCCGTCGTCATTTGCTCTACTTTTCTTGAAAAGTAAAGAGTTACAATAAAAAACATTACAATGGACTCCTTTAAGAATTTTATGAGCTACCTCGGCGTCTTTCAACAACCCCAAATTGACTTTATAAAACAATTACCAACAGAAATCTCCCAGATAATCTTATCCAAATTAGACACTCAATCTCTGTCCAATGCTTCCCAAGTTTCCCGCAGTTGGCTGTCAGTTTGCAAATCCACTTCCACATTTCGAAGACGCATCCGCCGCTCCATTCGACGACGCAATCTTTCCTACGACCTGCACTTTCCCAGAAATAAACACTTACCGTCCATCTTTAATTTCTATATCTCAACCAAAAATTCTTTACAATACCAAAATGATTAATCCCAAATCTCGCTCTCAGACAAAATCCACAAAACCTGGCACTTCTCGTCAGAGAAAAACAACTCTTAGATTGTAAGATGTTATAGTATAAGTTATTAGTATAAATATTAGTTTTTAAGATGCGACGAAGTTAACTACAGTTAACAGATATCTTGTAAAATTTATTCTTAAGCGCCGAAATCAATGGCCATTGATTCTACAATATAAATTTAGAATAGTATTAAAGAAGCATCTTAGAGCATCTTAAAAAGCATAGAGAATTTCATTTTAAAGTAGTTAGACATAAATTAAAGTTCTTTAAACTATAAGTATTAAACTATCATATTTCTATGTATTGTAGGTTCTTGGGGCACTAATATTTAATGCAAAAGATTATTTGAATATATCTTATAGAATAAAATTTAACAAAGTTTTTGTCAATGTATCTAACAAAATATTATTGATAAAAACTTAATTTTTATTCCAAAATATTTATAAAATTTTATGCAAGAGACTGTATAATACATAAAAATATTGTGGTTTGATAGCGACTTTTGTGGTATTCAATTGCAGAGTTAATTATAGAATACAATCTTGATTAAAAAATAGAAATAAATATCAAAATTTTAAAAAGAACTTTTCAAACATTCTTGAAAGAGTAGAGCAGGTTATTTAAAATATGATTTGTATTAAAAATGTGTGTATAACTTAGCGAAAAATATGTACAAAAAGTTTTAATTTCACACCGTTAACTTTAACGGGTCATAGAAATTTATTGTGTATATGAGCATATTCTTACCGGATTGTTATAAAAAATAAAGACAAATTATTAACGCGTACATTATTCGAATAATTTTGTTTAGATTTACGCAATATTTAAGAACGGCATCTTTATGAAAATAATCTGTTAAGTGTATCTATAATTTTTTAAGAACAAACTCAATGACCATTGATTCTATAATATGAGTTTAGAATAATATACAAGAAACAACCGCTGCCAATTCATTGGCACTTAGCTTCCCCAAACTATTTTAAATCCTTTTATTAAATTGAAATGCAAAAAAATGTAATTATTTCAATCTATATTTTTAATAAATTATACAAGTTATAGATACAGATTTTTTTTTATTTTCAAGCAAAATTAATATGTACAGGTAATTTATTTAATTTATTGTTTTTCAATTTCATTAATTGATGCAACATATCTTTTTTAATTTCGAAATATCCTATTTACAAAATATTACGTGATAAACAGGTCTAGAAAAATTTTAACCTCAAATATCTCTGAAATTTATGAATCAATCATTTTTCCAAAAGAATTCGGTAGAGAACTATTAATAATCTACCTCTGCAATGAATTTTGAAGCTAATAAGACAATTTTAGTCTCGTAACGGTTGA
This sequence comes from Torymus tubicola, assembly GCA_035583055.1. Classification (NCBI taxonomy): domain Eukaryota; kingdom Metazoa; phylum Arthropoda; class Insecta; order Hymenoptera; family Torymidae; genus Torymus; species Torymus tubicola. The sequence goes on from JAWWEQ010039597.1 coordinate 11,567, forward strand.
ACATACATACTCTTTGATTTTTCAATTTTTACGTTTTTGTTAATAAAAAAAGAACCGTAATAGCTAAAAAATTAACTTTTTTAGAAAACGTAGGTAATTTAATTCTCTTTCGAATGCTAATGCAATGTCTTTGAAATTTATGGGTCAATCCTTTTGCCCAAAGAACTGTCTCGATTCGTATACAAAATCTACCCTTGTAAGGAATTTCAAAGTGATTAAGTAAATTGTACTCTAGTTATGCAACGACCAAAAATTAACTTTTTGTTATAAATTATTTTTTTTCTCCAAAAATGAATAAAAAAGCGAAAAATTTAGTAAGTTTTAGTACTGAATATCCTTTATAACCAAAAAAATATTGATGTTTATATCTTTTATTAATTTCGAAATATAACCTATTTACGAAATATTACATTTTCATCAATAACTTGTTACGAAATATAGCTATCGACTTCTTTTTTTTTAAGTTGTAGAGAATTTTATCCTGCATACAGATAATTCATAATATATAAACAATTTCGGTCTAATTATTAAAAAAATCGAAAATAAAAATTTTGTGTACTACAAAATGGCTATAAAAATATAATATTAATTTTACAAAAATAGTATATTGGTCCGAAGAGTTTGAGCAAAATCTAAAAAATCACTCATCAATCGTTAAAATCGGTCGAGTAGGTATAGATCATGAGTTATCAGCGTTGGACATACATAATATGTACACACATACATCCATACGGACATTTTCTAAAAATAGTGTATTTCGATTACAAATTTTATAAATAACATTCCTAACATATTATCTCAAAAAATTTTTTTTTACTATTACAAAGCTTCCTCTAGGAGGAAGCAAATATTAATTAACTTTATATTTATTTAGAAGAAGAACTTATTTTTAACAGATGCTTATAGAACTTTTTATTTATATAATAAACTAATAGTTAATGACTATCGCAAATATTACTAATACCAAAATCCTTCAGTTTTATATTTTCTCAATAATTATAGTAATAATGAGTCTCCTCTAACTAGAACAATAATTGATTTCCTCAACAACCGATTAACCTATAGTCATTGCCGTTTCCCAAATCTGTAACTTTTATCGCTTCTCAACCCAAAAACCTCCACTTCCTTCTCTTTCATCCTCTACCCAGCCTAATGAAACTTTTATACAAAATCGAGCGTGATAAACGATTCGGCCTCTCCTCTCTTTCTTTTGCGCTCGAATGCATAATTCAATGACTTCTCCTTCCGAAATCGAAAGCCACTGCTAGCCCGATTCGACTTACACCAAAGAAGAAGAAGAGGAAGAAGAAGAAGAGGAGAAAGCAAAGACGCTCCTCTCACGGAGTGGCAACGCGAAAAAGCTTTTGGTCGGCTTGATCTACTGATCCCGGCTCGCTCGCGTGCTCTCTCTTTCTCTCTTCGGCTCTTAATTCCTCGGGGTTTTCCCGGTTTCTCTCATATCGCGAGTGAGAGAGAGAGAGAGAGAGAGAGAGGGAGAGAGAAAGAAAGGGAAGGAGAGGGATTAGGGGGCGATTTGCGAAGGGAGAAGTATAAACTAAGGATGATAACGGGCTCGTTGGCCTGGGAGGAGTTTATCCGGTAAGGGTATAGTTCTTTTTTTTCTGCAGGTAATGCGCTGTGGCTAGCGAGTGTTTGCAGGTATTATTGATGATGAGAAGTGACGGGAATTCCGTGAAATAAGTCAGTTACGAACAAAAATATACTGCGGTACTGACCTACTTTGCAGCTGAGTGAATGGTCGGTGGTATTTATACAAAGAACGAGATGCTGGGGTTTCCCACACAACTGATTTCCACGAAAAATATAAGAAGTTATATCGTCGTTGTCAGGCAGATGCAGTGAATATTAATTTGCGTTACGAGAATGAAGCTTTTAGAAAACGTTTTGTTCCTATATTGAAGGCACGTCAAATAAGTTGTTTAAAGGTAGAAACGAGTGAAATAAAAAAATATATTTATGGAAATCGTGTTTAATCAATATTTCACCCGACTATTTTAATTTTAATTTTTAAAAATTCTCATTCAGCCTTATAAAATTCATTAAAAAATTACTCAAAATAATTCTATAAATTCACACGCCAGCACGCTGCTACCCTCCATAAACCCCTCTCACTTTCATAAAACCAAACACCCATAACTAATACCCAGGGTGCGCGTCCCTCTCTCTTTCTCGCTCGCTCGCCCAAATACTCGCCGTCCGCCGCTGCTAAAACCATTAGCCCTGCGCTCTCTCTCTCTCTTGCTATGGCGCCGGGGGGTCATTTTTAAAGTGCACACTACGCTTCGCTCTAAAACTCGGTAGCACATCCCTCTCTCCCTCTCTCTCTCTCTCCCTTTCCTCCCTTCGCAACGCGAAACGTGACGCGCTATAAAACGTCGCTCGTCGCTAACTGGATTACTCGCGCTCAAGCACTCGCGACTGAATAATGCGACAAAAAGACAAAGTCCTCCCTCTCTCTCTCTCGCTCGCTCTCGTGACTGCGTCAGTCTGCCCTGCGCGTGCGCTACTGTTGTACATATATATATATATATACATAGTTTGCGCATAGGAAATCCGTCCGAAAAAGCTTAGCGTGAAAAAGTCTGCGGCTAATCTACGCGTCTCTTTTTCAGGCTCGAGTTGCCTAATGACGTACAGAGCATGCGCGTGGCCGCGCCGCGCTCTATTAAAATTCGCGCGCGTCGACGAGCGAGAACGACACGTCTCATCAACATTCTTCGCGCGCGCGCACGATAGGGACGAAGGGACCGAAATTTCCCCGGTGAAGGGAGATGCAGGGGGAGAGAGATTTTCGGATTTATTGCGATGACTATATATAAGACAGCTAGGAGGGATGTAATTTTGCTATCTCTTTGCTGAGACTATAAGGAAGACTTTTTTTCTGGGTTGTAAGCTAGGTGCTATGGAGTTTCTTTATTGCAATAAGGGGGATTAGATGGATAATGGTGATGTATTGGTTGTTAGTTGATGTGTATGGTGATCCCTAGATTAAAGAATGATGTGACATTTGTGGTGATATTATTGAAGTGCAAATGTTTAGTTGATTTGTAATGAATGTTTATTTTTTGATGGTAATTATTATTGAATATATGATTCGCAAAAACGTTGTGAATGATAAATATATTTAGTTATTTAATTTTTTTTAATATTATTAAATTGATTTTTTTATTAAATTAATTAAGATTAAATTATTTTTTCGCAAGGGTTTAACATTTACCCAGAGCAATTTCATAAGAATCATAATATAAATTTTAATAATATGTAAAAATGCAGATGCAGGCATGCCGGACTCCTTATAAGTTATAACTATATATATGTGGATTTCTACGGAAAGTTTTCTCTAAAATGGTTCTAAAAACAATGAAAAGAAATTTAAAAACACGCCTCTAAATTAATTATTTTCTTTTTTTATGGGTCATAGAAGAGACGAGAAAAATTTTGAACCAAAAAAAAACGACCTCGTAATACCCTTTTGGATGAATTCTTGTTCGATAATAGTGTGTGTGTACATAAACGATTGCAACAGCATATCAATATTAAGGTGGCTCATCACTGACTCGGAGAGTCAAAATCATGACTCGAATAAAGTTTACAAAATATATTCTAAAAACTATATCTAAATGAAAATAATGAATTTTTATAATATTTTTATTAATATTTAATGAATAATTAATAATAAAATAGTATATGCAAAAGGTTGATTGATTAACGTTGTCAGCTTTTCTTCCGGGCGCGTGAGAGTAGTCAATGCGCATGCGCGGCTTGCATCGAGTCGAGCGTAGTCGAAAATGTAAAAACGACAACATAACCATCATACTACGCGTCCGAGTTAGTCGGAGCTCAGATGTATTGTGCGTGTGCATGTTGAGCGTCTGCTTTTTTGTATATAGCGGCCATGTTACTTTCGGTAACCCCATGCCTAATCACTTTTCCGAATTCTTTTCGATTAAATATCTCTGAATAATCCATGGCAAGATCTACTTTTGAGCGTATCAATGAAATGCTTGTGATCTCTTCTTGCAATAAATTATATTTTGAACGCTCACTCTCGTTTTTCTGAAAAGATATCGTAACATAATCAGTGACATTACAGTGGACTCCCACAAGAACCGTGTTAAAATAGTTATTTTTTAAATGACCTTTTCGAAATATTTTGCCTGGCAACAGGATCTGACATTTCGGCAGGAACATTCTTTTATATTAATTAACAACCTCTCAAAGTGTCTCCCCTGTATCTCGTTTTTCAATTCACGGATGAGCCACCTTAAGTAATATTATAGCGAAGTTGTAATTCACAATAAAACTGTAATTGATTAAAGGATCACTTTTAAGAAATATTAATTTTTAGATAACTTTAAATGATTAAATTCTAAAAGCACTTAAAGAAGTTTATAAGTATAGTACAAAAACATCGAAAAATAATTTAGCACGTCACGCGGATCAGCATCACGCAGGGCGCAACTGTCGCAAGTAATGAAAACAAGAGAAGGATACCACAGAGGCAACTTTTTTGTTCGTGTGTGTACGTGTGTGTGTGGTTCCAATCTGTTCACGACGTAGCTACTTGCGTGAATGATTTACGGACCTTCGTGAATGCTCTTTGTGTTTCATTCAGGCGATCAACTAATAAAACTGTAGCTTTAGCAAACATATATTTAAATAAAAAAGCACAAAAAAATTACCACCGATGATAAAACCACTCACTCAGGAGCGGAAATGCCTTAACTGCAAGTATATTATTTTCTTATTCTTACGAGAAATTCCAGAAATAAATTAATTAGGTTTTAATAGTCAAAGAAGCGTAAAATAGGATATTGTTAAAATAAAATATATTTTCCTAAATTGATCACAATTTTTTACTCGAGTTTAACTAAGATGTTAACAGAAAATTAATGCAAATTGACCATATGTACAAAATATACATATTAAAATATTTTTAGGCACGACCGCTTCTCGGGAGAGCCTTATAGTTTCGTCAGGGCGAAAATTGTAACACTTCAAATTTCGAAAATGTACAACATAAAAATTATTTCCCACCCAAAATGAGTTCATTTTAAGCTCTTTTCAAGATGTATGTATGTCTGTACGTATGTATGTAATCAAGTAACCCAATCCGATTATCTCACCGAAAAATTGATGGATTTCGCTGATTTTTAAATTATATGTTAGCCTAATTATGAGTAACATATGGTCTTATATTGAGCGAGAGCGATGAGAAATTAAAAAAACGCCAGAGCTTTTAAAAATGTGAAAAAAACGACTTTTCAACATAAAGGGTACAAAATGAAATTAAAATTCTAAAATCACAAACGCATCTGCTAAAACTAATAAAAATACATTTTTTTGCATTAAACATTTTTTTCTACAAACAATATTTGGCAATGAAATAGTGAAAAAACCGCCTAAAAGATAAAAAATAGTCATTTTTCGCTATTACTTTACAGGATTTGACTTTACACAAAAACGTTAAATGTAAAAGTTATAGATAATATTAAAATAAAACATTCTTCTGTTGAATATTTGTTTCTCTAATCAATTCCTGACGAGTTAAATAAAAAAAAACGATTTTTAACGCCTAAATGTACAGACAATGGACAATTTTCGGCTATAATTTAACAGAATTTAATTTCACTCCAAAATGTTAAATACAAAAGTTGTAGTTAATATTAAAACAAAATTTTTTCCTATATAACATTTTTATATAAAATCAATTTCTAACGACTTAGACCTATAAGAACGATTTTTTTAAATACATCCTATACAGTCAATTTTCGTTTATTATTTAACAGAATTCAATTTGACATAGAAATGTAAGATACGACTTAGATAACTAAGCCTGTATAATTTTATTATTATTATAAATTAAGTTTTTATAAGTATTTGAAGTGTTGCAATTTTCACTTCGATGAAAATACAAGATTCGCCTGAGCAGTAGACGGTCGTGCCTATAATGTAAAAACAAAGCTTTTTATACATAGAGAGCGGAGGGTTGGCGCGCGACAGCGCGCATGGGGGCGCGGCCCCCCCCCCTAGTTTTTATATCTGTTGATTTTTTTTTTCATTCTTTTCCTTATATGATGCAAAAATCTATTTGTACTAATGTTATTGGTTTGGCGAATAGTCTTTAATTAGTGGTATACCTTTCTGTACTAAAGCTGTTAAGGGGGTTCATCCGATGAGGAACGTATCAAGAATCAATGTCGCCCGGCACCGCACGCACAGGTTTACTTGCATGCTGCCCCCACTCTTATTGTCAGAGCGCGTGTTTATTAGGATGTTTGCCTTGAAAGCTCGGGCCAGGTGGCGCCAGTACGCGTCAGCCCTGTCATGGCCGCCTCACCAATACAAGCATACGGCTGCATACGTAAGTGTAAAAGTGGCCTTTTGAAATGGATAAGAAAGCGTATTATGGGGGTTTGAAAGTAGAACAATTAAAAACATTGTTAAAAGAAAAAAATGCAAAAGTAACTGGGCGAAAATCGAAACTTGTGGATAGGTATGTTAATAAAATTATAGGTTATACGGGATATTTAGCATTATTTAAGATATCGAAAACAATTTTCTAATACTCTGTTGTCAGATTATTATTTTATGACAAAAACGATGATTTTGATTACGTGAAAGTAGCACAGGATAATGTAATTGAAACTCCAACTGCATCTAATTACAAAGATATCAATTCATCAAGCCCGATATCAGCGTTTACTCAACATCATCTGACAATATTTTTAAATAAATACGATAAAACTACAGAAAAAGCAGATCGAATGTATGATAATGGATTTCTTAAGGCCATGTGATACTCAACAAAAATCCTGTTGGGTTCAGTCGATAATGTAGGGTGGAGCCAACTACTGTATATTAAACTGTAGGTGGCGCTGAAGGTATACTTAATCTATGCGTACGTTTAGTGTGGCCACTGGCCGCGTGCGGCGCCAGCGCGCATCATGTTAAGAAATTGTACACAATATAAGCAGAAAATACTTATACACAGTTAAAAACTAATGTAACAGATTATCAAAACAACCTTAGATTGTAAATCGATAAAGGAATAATCAATTAATGACGTGTAATCTCTCTTTAAAAAAATGATGAAGGAAAGTTAAAGCCAAAATAAAACGTTTGGGATTGGTCGAGTCCGATAGGCTATAAGCTCGTGGTTGTCCGACGCTGAATTTAGCTCGACGTTTAAATCGTTTAACAATTAAACTAGAAAAATAGAAATTAGAAGTATATTTTTT
>JAWWEQ010039618.1:0-18819 GCA_035583055.1 Torymus tubicola
ATAAAGTTTATGCGAAACTATCGTTTAGTTCGATGTTGATTAGATACTTCCTTGTTTATTATTTCAAATACCTTTTATATACTATACCAAATTAAGTTATAAACAGGATGTTTACTATTTTCATCACAAAAAAGAAGACCTACTTTGGAGAGCGATAGAAAAGATTCGAAATTTTTGAACAAATATATCAGAGTTCATTAAATATTTTAGAAAAAATTATTTAAAATTATGTCCGGCAATACGCGATCGATGGTCAAAACTAGTAATAATGCTAAGCTTATTCCGACGGATAAAAATAACGTACAACTAATGAATACTCCTGCCAAAAAGTTAGATTTCACTTCTAATTCGCCACTAGCTGGTCTACATTCTCCTGTTGATTTTATAGGCTCTTCGCGTAGCTCTGCTGATTTGACTTTGCCTCTATCGGCCGGTGAAATTCATGACTGTGCATAATATATTGTGCAATCAAAAGAGAAGCCAGCCAACAAAGAGATGCTCCAAGAATTCTTCCTCACTTATCAAACAGCATTTAACTCTCTAGTGAATGCTTACGGTATCGTTGCGAAGCAATTTCTGTAATGGCATCACAACAAATTGTTCAATGGTCGTTCAGGGTGTTTTAGAAAAGTTATTGCCTGAGGTCGTTCCTCAATGTTTCCAGGACAAAATTCCCAACATAGTCAAAGATTCTATGAATCTAGTGGCTGAGTGTACCCTTCCAAATATGCTATCCAAAATTAGAAACATAAGTGGATCAAATTCGTGTCAGAGATATTTTGACGTTTTAAAAACCTCGAATAAAATATAAGTATCTCGTGGTCCCAATGTTCGCGATCCTCATACATCTGGCTTTACAGTATCTCCCACTCCACAATCTGTCAAAAAATTCAAAACATTCACAGATACTAAAGACACTCTTATAAAAACCATTAATCCTGCAACAGTGAATTTAAAATTGGAGAGAATGTTCAAATCAGAGGGAAATGCGGTTACGATTGAAGCAAAATCCGTTGATCTAGAAAAATTGCGAAAAGAGTTGGCCGAGTCTAAAGTAGGTCTCGAGGTAAAAAGTTCATCTAAATTTAATCCCCGGATTCTGATCTTTGGTGTCCCAACTGGCAAAGAGGCTGCTGAAATTACCGATGACTTCATCAAATCAAATCTGGGTGACATCCCAAACTCTGATGTTAAAGTTATTTACATATATCCCCCGAAAGATAAAATGTCTACGACCAAAATAGTTCTAGAAATTCCCTCTAATGTTCGTTCCACACTCTTGTAACAGAATCGTGTTTATCTAGGCTTTTCTTCTCATCGTATCATTGATCATGTTATCGTCAAGCCTTGCTTTAAATGCCTTGAATTCGGACATGTTTCAGAGGACGATTTTGTTCGTGATCTTAAATTGCATAATTGGAATAAAATAATTGACTCCGAAGATATCAACAAAAAAGTTGAACTTTTTGAGACGAATTTCATCAATACTCTTGATTCCCATGCTTCCATGAAACAAATTTCTGTCAAAACATCTCGAGCAACGTCTTGGGTTAATTCCTACATAAAGAACCTAATGAAAGCTAGGGATAAGGCTCGTAGAATATGGATAAGAAGGAAAACTTCTCAGACTTTTAAACAATTTAAATTTTTGAAAAATGAGGGTAATACAGCGTTCAAACAAGCGGAAATATCTTACTATACCGATGAATTTGTAAAAGCGGAATCAAACAATAAAACCTGGTCTATTCTCAAGAAACTAGGCATTATTGGTGACTCCAACAGAGACCCCATATAACCTATAGATCCTAATGAACTCAGTTCTTATTTTACAAACTCAAGTGAAAATGAACTAAATATCGAGATAACGATTTCTCTGTTGGTGACTTCAGTGATCCTATTGCGTCAGCACCCATTGAAAAATTTGAATTTGTAAATCCACATTCTGAGGACTTATTTGATATCCTCAAAACAAACATCTCTTCTTCTATTGGCAATGGTATTGGTATCTTCTATTGGTATTTCTTGTGGTAATCTATAATATGGTTGGCCTGCAATAAACAATATTATTTTACATATTATAACTCTCTCTTTTATGACATGTATTTTTCCGTCAAATTGGAAAAAATCGCTTATCAAACCCATTGCAAAAATCCTTCGACCCATTAGTTTGCTTTGCTCTATATCTAAGGTAACGGAAAAAATTGCTGCGACCCAGATTATTAATTTTCTCGAGAAGCATAAACTTTTCGATAAATATCAGTCTGCCTATAGGAAAAATCATAGTACTCAGACTTCTATTATCAGACTCCTTGATGAGGCCAGATTGGCGGCAGAAAAAACACAGGTCATGGCTATGGTGTTTTTCGACTTCTCGAAAGCATTTGATAGGGTTATACATAGTAAATTACTTCAAATCCTAAAGAAAGAAGTCCCAAGCCATTAAAATCTCTGAAAAGAATCTATCTTCGTGGAGACCTATTCTACGAGATGTTCCAAAAGGATCGGTTCTTGGACCTCTCCTTTTTTCTATTTACATTATTTTTTCAGATTTACTCTTAGATTCTGTGGGTACAACATATTCGCGGACGACATCATGATTTTTAAGTCCTGCCATCCCAGAAATCTCAATGATGAAATCAAGAAGATCAATGAAGACATAGAAAGAATAGTCAAATGGGCCAAACATATGGGACTAAAATTAAACCACAGCACAACGAAGATACTGGTTGTTGGGACGAATGCGAACATCTCTACTAATGTTAACGTAGCAACGACATCCAGGATCAAAGTCGAAGGAGTTGAGGTGCCTTTTTCTGAATCAGTCAAATATCTAGGGATTAACCTAACACCCAATTTATCCTGGGAATTGGAAGTCAGACAAAGATCTAGAAAAATCTATAGGACTTTGCATCAGCTAAAAGCCACAAGCCACATTCTTCCCAAGGGCATCCGAACAACCTTAATATCAACGTTAATCTATCCGATTATAGACTACTGCAGTGCTGCAATTCATAATCTAACTAGCGACGAAGAAAGAGTACTTCAGAAGACTTTCAACTCATGTATAAGATTTGCCTGTGATTTAAAGTTAAGGGATCATATCACACCTTATCTTGCCACTCTGGAATGGATAAAAATCAATTCAAGACGGAAATACTTCATGTCAACGCTCATTTACAAGATCCTACATACTAATTGTCCAGAATACTTAGCGGAGCAACTCACTCTTCGGTCTAACACGGCAACAAGAACCCTCAGAATGGATCCCCTAATCATTGATGTACCCTTCTGTAAGCTGGATTTCAGGAAAAATACCTTTGCCGCGGAAGGCCCCAGAATTTGGAATGACCTGCCTCTGGCAATTAGAATGGCACCTAACCTTCAGTCACTTAAGATAATGGTTTACGAACATCTACTTCTCTCTGAGGGCTATTGATGAGACATGGATATACAGAGGAACATTAAATCTTGTCTAAGGTGTTTCCCATGGTTTTTCCTTAGACCGCAAAAGGGCGAATGCCGAGATTTCCAAAGACAAGCTACCATGGTCGTACAACGCTTGTCTTGATGATAATAAGATCATTTCTCATATTATTTGTGCTATTTTTAGTTTAAATGAAAATATATTTTTTCTCTTTTTTTGTTATTATTTGTTTTTTATTTGTTTTTTTTTTCTTTTTTGAAATGTTTGTAATCTGCACCTACAACTACACTATCGAATTGTTAAATACTATGTATTTCTTGTTAAGTCCGCGCTTAAGGGGATATTTTCTGGAGCGTTAATAAATGATACTACAAACAAACACGCACCTCTCACAGGCGTCAAAGATAGCAGACAGCTCACTGTCGCAAGAACGCGAAGACGAAGCTTCTGCTGAGCAGGTTGCGATGCACAAGGCGCAGCAGGAACCACTTTACTGATTTTTAAATATTAAGCATTCGTTGGCCAACCGTAAGGATAATTGTATAATGAAATAAGCGGTATTTATTACCAACCGTTGGTTAAATGGTTGGCCAAACCTTTGCGATTTGGCGAACAAATGACAAACGTATCTTAATATTTAAATACTAAAAATAACAGAACATTAATAAGGAGATGAAAAAAAATTAGCGACGAGAAGTGTGCCATGAGCAACTTCGGGCAACTACGTGATTTCGTGGCGTGGAAAACTTTACACACGTGTTAGGAACAATGTTTTTCATTAACATGGTTTCAAAAATTCGATTTAATAAATTGTTTTGTGAGTTATAGATATGGAGTTTCATAGAATTATTATTCGTATGTGAAAAAAGATAGAAAAGGTTTACAAACATCACTACCTAAACATTGAAACTAAAAAATAAAATAAACCAAAGAAGGACTCGTGAGCGTTAAATAACAATTCCTGCTACGTTCTGTAAAAATGGCGCTTCATATCCAAAATAAAGATAATAAACGCTACTCAAACAATCCATTTACACGTCATAACATTATGAAAGCCCGTACTTCCTCTCTCTCTCTATCTCTCTCTTTTCACTCTTTCCCCCTCTCTCTCAATTCTCTGCCGCTCGCCAGCGGTCGCAGTTGGTCAATAATTTGCGAGATTATTACGCGGCAATTATATGCTTGAGTAGTTACACGATATTCACGGTAGACAGAAACTGGATAGGAAACATGCACGAATGCTTGGAATTATAAAATTAATTAGTTTACAAGGGAAATTTAATTTTACATTTTATTCGGTATAAAAAAGCAATGACTAGAAGGGTAGACAGTTAAAGATAGATTAAAGTGGCAATGGATTTCTGTTCAAAATTCAAAATTTTTTATGTCCTTATAGCGTTCGAACATTTTAAAAATTAAATTAAAATTTCTTGAAATTCCTAGTGGAAATATAAAACGTTTTGTAACTAATAGTGAGCTACTGATATTAGAAATGTGTTATACGATGGTATTTAAATTGATGACTATCCTTAGTTCTTCTATTTGGAAAAGTATTCTAAAGAAGTTAGCAACGGTTGTTATTTGCGTTTATTGTTTACACTCAAGTAATATATCAGTTATTGTCAAATACTGTCCAATTTGAATTAAAATCAGTTTTTGCTTGTATGGCATTCTATTAATCTTATTAATTGAGCCAATCGAGGCGGTATGAAACTGACATGAAACATTGACGTACCAGTGTATAAAATGTTTTTTATGTACGATATTGCAAGATTTTGAGTGATGAAAAAAATGATAAAAATTAAATTTTCACCAAAAATATTAATTTCCAATTTTCCATAGCTTTTTTATTGATGCAAATATTGATCTAAAAATTCGTTTTTAGAAAAGTAGAAAGAGTTTGAGCGATTTGGCCATTTCACAGCTGTATGGCCTTTTACAGCTGTGACAGGATAAAATTTTAATATTGGTCAAAATGTTTTCTCTAATTTAAAATTAATCTCAGAATACAATTCTAAAATTTGAGCAAAATGCAAGTGTTTAGGAGTTAAATTTTTTAAAAAATTTTATTTTTTATGATTGTTTAGCTTAAAAGCTTGAACTGTGTGATTTATAACGGGGTGTCATAGTTCTATCGTTATCAACCGAATATATGTCACTTTTTCATGGTTTTATAAAAATAAATATATTGAAATATGTAAAATCATGAATGCACGAAATTTTTAATCATTTTACAATTCTAAAAAAGTCAAAATATCAAATCATTTTTGCACAATTTTTGTATAAAACTCTGAGATGCGAGCCAAAATTTTGTTCAAAGTTTGGGCGAAAACGACTTGATACTTTGACTTGGAACTTTTTTAAAATTGTAGAATGATAAAAAACTTCAAAACAGTGTACTCACGACTTTGTGCAATTTAATATATACATTTTTATATAGCCATGAAACAGTGACATTCATTCAATCAGTAATGGTATGACTATGGCACCCCTTTAAAAGATTATCTTTAAAATAGCACCATGAAGAAGATAAAATGAGATTACTGAAGAAGTTTATATGAAACTTTGCCCCTACATACACGTACAGACGCGCGCGTATGCACGCACCTACGTGCACCCACAATTGAATTAGGTGATAAATAAATTATAGAAATATACAAATTATACATTTTATGTGATATTCTCTATGTAAAAATAATAATAACTTTTTTTAATTTTTTAATTTTATTTAATCATGATTACTACTATATTCATGCACATTTTTTAATAAGTGTTTAGACATGTCGCGTATCTTGTAAGTATTTTACCCATACGTTTTCTTCAAATTAGCATGAACCGATTCCATCGTTTGTTCGCAGTAATAACAATGTCAACCAAAGATTCAGAGTACACAACAGTTTTTCAAAGTATTGACAAACTTCATTTGAATGTGGTTCACGTCACTATAATATTATATAGTTTTTTTTTCATAGTGTATAGTTGAAATATAAAATATGTTTACTCCATTAATATACGTCTTAAAAAATGGTGGATAATGAAAAAAAAACGTATATCATAAAACCTATTTTCTTCATTGTATACAATAGCTAGAGTAAAATTGGTTTAATCTCGTTTAAATTTTGCCAAAATAAAGAGTTTACATATTATTCATCGTACAAGTTCATTGTCTGAAAAAATTAGTTCGTGAATTTCAGTGAGATTTAAGGTTAAAAGATTTTCCTAGATCAATTCGTTTTGAGGAATATATATATGCAATCCGGAGTAGCGGAAATATAATGCAGCCGGCTTTTTACATGCTGGTGAAATCGAAAACTTACTCGACTGCATTAACGATAAAGGCCGCAGCAATGGTGAGGCATCGGCGGCGCGGAATAGAAATTAATTATGCGTTTCGCCGATGTATGTGCGCGAGTAAGCGTGCGTCGAGAGGTTCGATTATGTTCATCGCACGGAAAACGCTAATCCGGAATGCCGCGCAAGAGCAAGCAGCAGGAAAATAATAATTAGGTTAGCGAAGAATAAACAAACTTTCGTATACGCTGGTTCATTATCTTCCACTTTATTCGTCCTAATCAATTAATAATATATTTATCATGTATTCCAAAATAATATCAGGGTGTTCATGAAATTATATTATAAAAGTAAAAGAACTCGGAATACTTTTGGTTCGTTATTTCCATATGTATTTCAAGAGCTTAAAAAGCAAATGAAGAATATTTAGTTAAAAGAACAGCATTGAAGTTAGCTTTCAGGGCGCAAAAAAAGAAGAGGGCGAAACTTTCGGAAAATGAGATTTCGAAAAAGAGAAAGAACGCGAGCCGGGGCAATAGACGTAATGCTGCACTACGCGCCGGAACAATGGAAAGCCGCACACGCAATGTCGGCGGACAAGTGTCCCGGGAATACAGCCCGCGCAGCCGATTGTTTTTTCCCTCGTGCTGCAGTGCGCTCTTCGACCTCTTTTTGCCTTCTCTTCGGTCTCCTCTACACTCGTTTTCTTGCGCGCAAGCGAGGAGTAGAGTTTCTACGTTTACGTATCGTGAGTAGAAAGTTAAATAATAGTATAATTACTTTTCCCTAATTGAAGGATCTATTGTGTGTGTGCGTACGTGCGTGTGTTTATTATTTTTAGAAGCGAGCCTTTTATAGAAATACAAATATATCATTATTTTAAGTAAACACTCGTAGATCCACCGCAGGAAGGTTCTTTTGAATGTACAAAATCTTTGAGATTCAGCAGCTACGATCAAAATGCGCTCCTTTGAATCGGCAAAGCAGCCAGAAGGGAATGTCTTTGGTAACGTGAAAGAGACTTTGACTACACACAACCAACAACAAAATGCTTTTCCGAAATCGGATAGCTCATCTTAACTTGGTAACTGCTAAAAATGTTTTTGAATCACATCAAAGTACCTTTGCATACGTGAATTTTGTAAAACTTTTGAAAGTTCAAAGGCCTTAACGTGAATGATACTACCATAAATAAACATTTTCCAAAAAGAATTCTATGTAAAATAGTTTGCAAACATTTTTGCCATTTTCCACTTAAGGAGGTCCATCACCTTCAATTGTTTCTTCCTAAAACGATCTGCAAAAAAATAAATTCAAATTACTACTAATATAAAAAAATAATATTCTGAAATTATATTAGATTTTTGGTAGAATAAGCTAAAGAAATGTTTCACTGGGTCTAAAAATATGGATATTTCCATTGGATATTGCCGTAACCTGCAGATTCAGGAAATTGATAAAATTTATCCGTATTGGCCTTAAATTGTTGATATTTTATGTGATTTAAGACTGAAGAATTGTATGTGTCAAATTTATTTGAGTAAATGATTTTTTATAGTCACATATTGTTTAAAAATCTTCATTTTGAGTTTTATCAAAAGTTTTAAGAAGTTTATGGCTGTAAAAAATTATTTACTTAAATAAAATAGACATTTACAACTCATGAACAATAAATAATATGAAATAACAGTTTAAGCCCAATACAACTAAAATTCATAAATATCCAACACATAAAGGTAACGACAATGCTCAAATTTAAAAATATTCAAACCTTTGTAAGCACAACGTGAGGAAGGCGCGTCTAGTTACATCGAGCGACATATGAGGATTCCTCGCCGAGTCACATCGTGCCGTTTGTTTATTGAGTTGTTCTTTGTTAATTCATTTATTTGGGATTATTAAATAGTAACAGGGCAGATTATTTTACCTCAAATCGAATATAAATTCTCAATATTACTTATAAATAATCGCAATATTAATTATAACTGAAATTTAGTTTTTGCAGGTCATTTTAGGACGAAAAATTAACCGGTGGTAAAACCCCTCAATAATCAATAATACTTTTAGCTGAGGATGGAATGGTCTTTCAATAAAAGACGCCCATTTCATTGTCGAATCTTCTTAGAAAATATTTCTACAAAAACCTAATCCGTAGAAAACAGTCGAAAATAGCACCATATCGAAAATAAGTTCTAACATTCTTGTTTCAATTTGTAAAAAATATCGCATGTCAGAATCAACTGAATAAGCCATGGAAACACAGTAAATTGGTTGAAATCATCCTAGTCTTCTCTACAAGCTTTTCTATAATAAATTAACAGATGAGCGAAGGGAGAAAAGAAGAGGGAAAAAAAGAAGAAAAAAAGTTGACGGGCAGTGCGCGTTTTGTGAAATATTCCAATTTAAACTGATATTTAATTCACTTTCAAGGTACGCAGAGATACTGATAATTAATACTTTTTCCTGTACGTATACAGGAGTCCAGGATGACGTCGCCACGCTGAAATTTATTCAGTAATGATCTCTTGTTTTATCTCGAGGTCAAATTAATTGTAGCCATGTACCTGCGGTAGCGTGTACTATAATATGATACAAAATGAAGAGAGAAAAAACACGAGCCTTTCCTATCTGTCGGATTCTCATATAATCATATTATTATACCTTCACGCCCATTGGTCGGACGTAGCTTTTGGTTAAGATTGCGTGGACAAATAGTATCGTTCATTACTCCTGTGAAATAAATTTTTATTCCTATAGGTTTCAAATAAAAAATGGTGTAAAATGTTTATGTACGTACACTTCATTTCGTTAGATTTAGCATTGCCATTAAAGAAAATCGGAAAAACTTATTTGCTCAAAATAAAAGCTACAAATAAGTGCACGTCGCTCTGTCGTAGGGTTATAAAAAATATTGTCCTTCACAAGTCATGAGAAGAAACACTGCTTTGTTCTTAAAGAGACGAAAGTAGCCTGGAACAAAAGGATTCTCCTGCAAAATCACATTATTCCGCAATCTCTCACCGACATTCCACTTTCGTTTTCTTCCGGCGACCGACACGCGCGTACGAGCCATGCGCTTACGTCTCTGCATAACTCACTCTCGAAACGCCGGCGAATTGAAAAGGGAGAAAGCCGCCGACACAAAGCAGCTTTTCTTTTTCCGGCCGAACAAAAAAGAGTGGCGAGAAAAATGAAAAGAAACTCGCGCGCACGCACCCGCGCATTACGCGCTTGCGAGTTTTCCTGCGTTAATTAGCGCGCGCTGAGTACAAAAGAAAAGCGCGTTTTATACTCTTATTCTGTAAAAACTGCGGCGGTGCGCGTGGCCGGCATTTAAAGTTTCAAAGTGGTCCTTTGTATGCGCGCAAGCGCGGATTCAATGAAGCTATCGACAAAAACTTTAATTTTTCAGGATGTTCTCCGCGTTCTCGCTTCCTCTCGCTCCTTCCTCTACCGTCTCCTTTCTCTTCGTCCCCCACGAAGCTTTGATGAAATGCTCTGGAAATTATCATGTACAATATTTCTGAAAGCTTAATTAAATGTTCCGGAATCTTCTCTGGTCGAGCAAACTTCGTCCCGAAAGTTTTGATAGGATCTTTTACTTTGGCCAAGAAGGCAAACTTTACCAAGTTTCGATGGATTTAAAGAACCTTACATGTAGCATTAAAACTGAATACTGAGCATAAAATAAATTATGTCCTAACTGCAACAAAAATGATTCCTTATTGTTTCCAAAGCGCGGCTGGTTAAGTTGGTTAATTTGCCATTGATCTCGTTTTATAAGTTTATTTAATGTTAATAAATTTAAGTCTAAATAATGAAATGTTTTAAATAGGACCAAGATTTATTATTGAAAATCATCATCGAATTCGAATAAAGGGAAAAACCAAATACTAATATTTCTGTTTCATAAATTATTTAATTTTATTCTTCTTTATCTTGACATAGTTTAAAAGATTTATTATTAAATTTTAAAGTCAGAAGAGTAACAATTACTAAAGTACACTCTAAAAACTTGCTGGCTCTATTGTAATAACGCATAGATTCAAAATTTTACAATGGTGCCTTTTAAAAATTCAGAGGTTGGCAGTCGGAAAGAGTACTATCGCACCTATAGTAAAATTTTCCATGATTCTTGTAATATTTAATACTAGATTTTTTTCTGTGTAAAAACTAATTTTTAATAAAAATCTAATTCATATAGCAGTTCAAACAAATTAAAAGACATTTTAATGGTGAAAAATAGATAAAACCATCAGAAATAGTTGATTAGTTAATTCCTTTACAAGATTTGACTTACACAAAATATTAAATACAAAAGTTATGGATAATCCTAGATTCAATAGATAAACTCGAAAAAAAAAGATTCAAAATGTTCATAATAACAAAATATAACATTTTTATTCTTATTCTTTATTTTTGTAAACTTGTGTAGTTAATAAATATTCACTGACTGAAAGGTATATGTATACATCAGTGATTTGAAATCAACGCATGTCTGCCAATTAAAATTTGAGTATTTGTATAATTGCAAAATTGTAAAAAATATAAAAACGAGTGAAAAGTTGTAAATGTAATATCGTAGTAAAATTCTTGAAAAGCTTACGCATGATTCAAACTCGATTTCCATCGTCAAAACACATTTGGCAGCAGCTTCCTGCAAGCTTCCCGCCTTAATGCTCGCTCGCGCGAAAACACTCTATTACGCACTTTCCACGTTTTCTAAACAAATAATCCAAAAGAAGCAACACAAGCAGGCGGCGCACCGCATGATGATATTTGCGCTGCAGCGCAAAATCGTCATCTCTGCGCGCACATCGAAAACAGAAATCAGGTTGCGCGACGACGACGGAAGCCTTTTTCGAAGGCAGCAGGAGGAAAAGGAAGGAGGGACAGGAATTCCGGGTGCTGCCGCTGTGCTTTTCCTTTCTCCGCTTCCTGGCCAAAGAGAAGGCGAGGGAGACAGAGAGAAGTTGCGCACCGAGACACTTCAAAGACTTCTGCGAAATTTCGCGTTCCACGTGCCAAAACGAAAAATTCGCGTGTACGTACGTAGGTACGCGTGTGCGTTTTTTTCTTCTCCATTTCGCATTTCCCTTTTTTGCTCGTCTTATTTTTCGAGGCGAGAGGAAGCCCGGGAGAGAGACAAGACGCCCAGCGAAGTTTCACCTTTTAGCGGGCGGTTCTAAAGACAGCGGCGGAAGGAAACTGAGAGAGGGAGATTGGACCACCTCGTTCAGGATTTCCTTTACAAGCGCGCAGCACAGCAGTATTCGCAAACTCAAGTCGTCAACTTAGTATCCCCTATTTACTCTCTTTGCGAATCCTTTTGCGTATGGCTCTCGCGAGTTATCTACTCTAGCTGTCTCTCTCTTTCTCTTTCTCTCTCTCTCTCTTCTTCGCTCTTATTCTCATGTATTGGTTTTCTGCTGTTCTCTTTTGCTTTTTTCTCAGTCGATCCAGTCTTCACTTTACGTTCCCCCCTTCTTATCGTCTTCTGCCAAGGTTATACTTTTTCCGTTTGCCTTATCTCTTCGTCAGCCAACTCGCGACCTTTGTACGCTTCTTGAGTTTTCCACGTACGATTAGATGATGATTAGATGTAGCTTTTGTGAAAAAGAATTTAATTAGTATGATAATTTTAAGGTATTAAAACTTTAACGTGGTTTTAGCGAAGAAACTGTAATTGAAAAAAGAGTAATTATACAGTCATTTGTTCATTTTAATCAGAGACTAATCTACTCAACTTTATAAAAATAAAATAAGTAATTTAATATATAAATATTATGCTAATTAAACAAGAATAGATGTGCAAGTTATCGACTTCCTTGTGTATGCGAAACTTGGTCGAAAAAGTTGGAAGAGAGTATGTAACACGTCTGACTGTTTGGCCTTTACTACTTTTATTTATTTTAAGTATTACAACTTTCCTTTTACTTTCTCATAAATACTCATAAATACTGATCCAAAAGCGTTTAACTTCATTAAATTGATTAAATATATCATTAGGAATAAGATGCAGTGAGATTTCCAGAACTAAACACAACTGGTACAATTCATTTGTATCGCCAACTTTCATGTATAAATTGTTTCAGCATATCTGTAATAGACCTGCTCGAAATGTCTGTATCAAATAAATACATTTAAAAAAGTCTATTATTTGGTACAGTGCCTCCAGAAATACGAGGAACAATTAATCTGTATTAATGCCATTAATCGTTAGTCTCATAGATGTTGAAAAGTCAGTTTACATTGAAGGAGCGCTAGTAACTAATTGATCAACTGTGCAAATGCAACAATGCCAAGCACTGAATCAACGTCTACTAATTCCGCGACACGAGCAACTTTAGAATAGCGCAAGCGCGTAACTGAACTTTCCTGAACGATGGCCAACGAGCTCTCAGACTCGCGCGTATATACACACATGAACACATCCCACTTACACATTCATATAACCGCTAGTTGGCAGAACAATAAGTCAATAGCCGGTCGAGAAAAACGCGATAAACGCGATTCGTGTAGTTGACATAACGCAACTAGTAGCTTCGTGCCTTTTCTCATAAGGATCTGATACGACTATTCGTTTTACTATATTGTCTAATATTGTTTATCTTTGACAATATAATATCAAAAGACATAAAAGGGCAACTTTATATAAAATACAAATTTGAAGCAGTGAAATGAATTAGAAGCATAATATTGTGAAATTGGTACGAATTTCAACTAATTCAATAGTTATTAAACCATCAGTTTTATTGAATTCAAGTACGATTTCATTTAAAGAATGTGATCAATCCATATTCAAAATCAAAATATTCATGTTGAAATCCGTTTTAATAGTACATCGAATTTTAGTTCGCATTCGAAAAATTAATTAACAGGGAGAAATCCATAGCACTCATCTTGTTCCTGAAATGAAAAAAGCACAGGCAGAAAAGAGTGTATTCCGCAAATTAAAATGCGCGTTCCATAAAAAGCAAACGGGCGCTCCGTGCGAAACACCGAAATAAAGAAGAGAGCCGATAAAAGCTCTGCGAGGATCAGTCATAAGGGTTTACTACGTTATACTCCGATAAGACCGTATGGAAATCGACGATTTCAGAGCCCGCCATTGAAAAAAGAAAAAAGAGCGAAAGTCGACGAGTCTTCGAGAGGGCGGCACTCGCAATTTTCCGCAAAAAATCAGAGCTAAAATTCCAAGCTTTGTGGCATACACGTCCGTTTTTTTACGAGGACGCGTCTAATACGCGGGGACGGCTTTTACGACGCGGCCGCGACGAGCGAATCAGTTGCACATGGGCCGTTAAAAAGAGCCTCAACGTTTGCACTTGTGCCGTAACATATGTGGTCGCCGCTCACTTTTATTTTAAAATAACATCATGCTAATGTATAATGTTTTTTGATTTATTAAGAGCCTATTTACTCACAACTTATTACAGCTGTACACGTTAGTATAGAGTTAATATTTATCTTAAATATTTTTGTTAGATGCAGAATAGAATTAGAATTAATTATCAACATTGATATATATATATATATGACGGAGTATAATTTTTATAGTCAGGTGTCAAAACAAAACAAATATAGACGTGAGATATATATTTTGAAATTTATTATATACTCATAATCAATGTACTTTACTCTCTATATATGAATGAGAGAAAAATCACTGTTAGAAATAAATAAAAAAATTTCCAATACTTTAGTGCTTATTCACGTATTAAAACAGTGGAATAAAATTTTCATTGCATAATAAGTAAATATTCACCGAAAAATTGATCGATTGTTCACATTTTCAGATCAGTGAACCGCGATCAAGAACCAATCAAAATATATTTGTAATTAGATGATTATATATATTTTTTCACAATATACGCCGTAATTTAATTAATATGTATGCGATAAAATATTTACTTACTTGACAGAACATTTTAAAAGTATAAAATACCGACCGTGTTATTTATTAATGAAGAATAAATAGTAAAAAGTCCACATAAAAAACTTGAGTAAAAACCTTATTTGATTATATTTGTTTTATTTAAGATCTTAATCAGAAACCTATCATGCTAAAAGTTTGGTTAAATCTATAAAAATGCTGCACCTAAATTAAATAAATAAATTTTCTACAGAAATAACACAGTGTATAAAATAACTTAAGATTGCCAGCTTACGAAAACCATATGAGCATAGTTTTAATAAATTGTACACCTACAATACACAACGCGCTGCCATGAAGCGCCAAACTCCTTTCCAGCTAACCATGCTTTATCAGCCAGTAGCAAAAAAAAACTTTCCAACGTATATTGCATGTCTCTCTGTAAAACACCTGCGGAAAAAGTATCAGCGAGGACAGAGGAGAAAAAGATATTCGCAACAGGGTTGAATTCAGTATCCCGACGCCAACTTGACGCTGCTCACGATATTTAGTTTCAGCGAGCTTTGCGCGCAAGCGCGTGTATCGCTTGCGGTGCGCCACTTGGCTACTTCCGTGCAGACGGGCTCGCGTAATGCGAAACTTGGTTCGAGAGCAGGGTGTTAGAGACGCGCGCGTGCTGGCTATGTGTGCAAGCTAGGGAGAGGATGAAGTTCGATTGTTTTCGCGCGGACGTGGTGGTGCTGTTGGTGCTGCTTTAAGAGCTTGTTTGTTAAATACTGCTCGGACTGTGAACAACATTTAAGCCATGATTATCACATTTTAGATGTGTCAAATTCAGTGAGCCGTGCCTTTCGCACCTTTAATGTTACAATACACAATATGTGTAATATGTAGAAAATAACGAAGCCAAAACGTTGTTGAAGGTGTGAATGAATTTCAAAGTAAAAGAAATAAAGTAAGATCTAAGATAAGAATTGCTGAAACTAGAAGATCCTCTGCATAGTTGGAAGCATTTAAAAAGGGTTAGAAATGATATATCATTGTTAATTTACGTAATTTTTAAGAATTAAATTATATCGCATTATATTTTGCGCTTTTTAAATGCTTCATTCAATTTCGTATATTATAGGTAATATACAACATACATCTTTCATATTGTACGAAGAGATTATTTGTTCTATTTATAAATTTATTAAAACATACTATACTTTAAAAAATAAATCAATAATATTTTACAAGAAGTTTTAGGAGTCGAAAATACACTGAAAAATTTTTAGATTGCGGAAAGCATAGTTTCGATTTGCTATACTATAGTACTATCTATGTAAATGATGTACCTTTATATAG
Source organism: Torymus tubicola (assembly GCA_035583055.1). NCBI lineage: Eukaryota > Metazoa > Arthropoda > Insecta > Hymenoptera > Torymidae > Torymus > Torymus tubicola. Next base: position 15,939 of record JAWWEQ010039618.1, read on the forward strand.
TCGGCGGTTGCAGCAGCCTATTTATTTGTGTAACGTAATGACACTATTATAGTCAGATGCAGAAAATGTATATGTACAGCTCTGACAACAGTACAATTTAGTTTTGCTGCCTGTATTTGTTTTTTGTCAGTGCTACAATGCGAAACCGATATATATTATGATTTGAAGGAGTAAAAATCCGCCGCATTAATCGTGCGTTCGCAATTCCTGCAGTATAAACAAAGCCAATCAAAATAAGGAGAAGAAAAAAAAGAAGCATATTTGCAATCTGCTTTTATGTATTTCATCTGTAATCCAGTGTATTTATTAATAGAGATTATTATACTGAAAATGTATGTATGTATGTTAAATCGTATTGCTCGGATAAAAGAACTCTACACATTAGTGCTTTCATTGTATCTTTTCAACTCTCACATGTACCTAAAAAAATTCAGCCAAACGGTATCGTTGTCTGAGCCGTACTTCTTGTTCTCACATCAAATTTTTTTCGCAGTACATTATTAATACAAACACTGAAAATTTATAGAAGTTTCTTTCCAAAAGTAATAAGAGCTTCCTTTTGGACTGGGTAGACAGGCGCTACAACCATACGATGTATATTTTAGAGACGCCTCGATGCGTAATTGCGATTCACACTGCTCGCACGCATTCATTAGTCATACTCCCCGGAGAGCATGTATATACATCGAGCAGGTGACGAAGACTTCGTCGTCGGCCGGCGATTGTTAAAATTAGTTCCCGACCTGGATGTGAGTATATGTAACTTTTGCTTTTGTGCGCACGGTTCGGAACACTCGATAAATCGAAAAATTGCGCTTCGCTGGAGTTTGCCTGTGCGCGCGCGCTCGGGGATTTTTTTCATTGGTCGGGCTTTTTGTGCGACATTCGCTATTTTGGAAGTTGCGGGACAATGGAATGGATCCTGCGTAAAATCGATTATACGAAAACGAGGTCGCAAACGCGGAGCTCACTGCTGATGAAACATTTCTAGCTTTTCTGATTGTAAAAGGATAATTAATGGATTCCTAACGGCATTCACAGGAATTTGAGATCTATTGTACTGGGCATATGCTTTCTGGTACTATTAAGAATTTTTTGATCACCGTCATCGTTAAAAAGGTTTAGAGTTCGTGGAATGATGATTTTCATCTCTGAAAATAGCAAATTTTAAATACCTATTTATGCTTATTTTAATATCTATAGAATATTTAAGTAATCAAAAACAGTTGTCTACCGCGACAGCGTCACTTGCCTCTCACTCTGTTCCCGAAAAGAAAGCATCCAGGGCAACTGCCTATACACGCATCGGCGTCGTCGCCCTTTCACCGCACGGCACGTCGGAACTCATGGTAAACAGTCGAAGTCTTTTTCCCTGCCACGGAGTGCTTCGTCTCTCTTCTCTCTCCCTCTCTGTTTCTTGCTCCTCTCTCTCTCTGTCTCTCTCTCCCGTACGTTCGCACACACCTACACTCCAAAGAGCTTCTACTATGGCGGCGAATAATGTTACCCTCTACGCGAGCAAGAGCGAGACAAATGGCAAATCGATGCCCATCGACGTGTCTCTCCTCCGTTCTTCGCTCTCGGCTTAGCGGGGAAACGTCGCCAATGCTGAAACATCCTCTCCGAGGGAATGCCCGCGCGCGCTTCCTTTCACCTTCTGCGCCAAGTAGATGGCTTTAATTCTAGCCATTTTCTTTTAAAATCTTACCAGAAAAAGAGGAAAAAGTAGGATTGTAATCAAAGTGACTTTTTCAAAAATGAGAAAGAGCAGGTTAAAACAATTTTAGTATTCGTGTTTTATTATAGGTATTATGTCATGAGGAGAAAAGTAGTTGGTCTCATTTTCATATGAGAAAACAATTACAGGAAAACGAATACGAGATCCGCTGACGGAACGATGTTTACACCGATAACATTTTACTTCAAAAGTAATTTTTACTGCACTATTTGTGAAAAAGATATAGCTTTTAAAGGTCAGAAGTTTAATGATATTTCTAAATGATTTCAAGAATACTTTCAGTTTATTACCAGCGTTAAATCAAGGTATACTTTGCTTTTAATGAACTGTGAGTAAAGTTTTTAGAAATCTTCAAATACTTTGTTATGAATACTCGGGTACAAATTTAGTTTTAATATAAAAGCACAAGATGAATTGCTTCGAGCTTAACGTGAATTTAAAATACTCAACCTCTAATTCCGGAATCAAAGGATAAGTAAGTAGTTACAAGCAATCAATTAAATATATTTGCAATTGCAATTTTTATAGTGCCGTTTGCAAATGCATCAAATTGTTTACATCTCTTCATTTTTAGGCACGACCACCCCGGGAGGGCCTTATATATTCACCAGAGCAAAAATGATGTTTATGGATTATTTCGATGAATTTTAAATGGATCTTAATGAAATTTTGCCCAAACATTTGCCTAATTGTAAGGAGAATCCAGTTTCAATTCCAGAGATATCCATAAAAAAACATAATTCCAGTAAAAATAAAAATCGTGAAAAGTGGAAAAAAATCGATTTTTAAACGTATAAAAAATAAATTTTTATTAAAAATAAATAAAACCTGTTCCCTCCATCAACGAACGTAGTATCAGACGCTTAGGAAGGCCGGCGGCAAACACCAATCGGCGCGTGCTTTTACAACTGGACTCGAAGGATCAAGTCTTTACCGTATTATCTAACAGTCGTTTCTTACCTTCAGGTTTAGAGCAAGTACAGATAGAACCCCTAAGCAAAGAGAGTATCTACGTAACTTAAGCTACAATATTACTAAGCATAATTCAAACCACCCCGACGATCAGCTACGTGTCAAATATATACGTGGCGTTCCATCGGCTGTTGATGTCAGCGGCAAGGCTCGTGATGCAAAAAATTTTTT